>CAIGRP010053182.1:0-25620 GCA_903798385.1 Fraxinus cuspidata
ATATTTTTCCACTATAAAGGAAAGCTTATATACCTCATTCCAATGGTCATCACTTCCTGATTTTGTGGATCAATTATAGTGCATCCTTTATCATTAAAAATAAGTGTGTAGTCTTTCTCAATTAATTGCCAAACACTAATTAAATTTTGATCAATATTAGGCACATAAAGAACATCAGAAATGTGCTTAGTACCTGATGAGGTCTGCACTGAAATTTCACCAACTCCTTTTACTTCCACAAACTCTCCACTCTCCTTCTGGTTTTTTTCAAACCTTTTCAATGTGTCCAAATTGCATTGTACTCCTGGCCTGAACCAAAACCATTTAGGTAAGTGTCCTTTCCTCTTAAAGTGTGGACATGGTGGATACTTCCCTCTTTTATCAACACTTTTGTTGTTCTCAACCTCCTTTTTCTAATTACATGATTTCTCCACACTATAGCTCGTTTGATCTTTGTGTTTTCCCTTAACGAATAAGGCTCCTTCAACCTATTCTTTCTGTTTTATCAACCTCCCTGCTCTGTGGCATGGAGAGCATTGACAAGCTCAGAAAAAGATATAATGGACAGATTCCTAGAATCTTCTAGTGAGGAGATCTTGGCTTCAAACATTTCAGGTAAGCTAATCAAGACCTTCTCTACTATCCTTGGCAAATCATCACTTAGCAGCCAATTTGATTCACCACCTTCATCAACCTATCAGAAAACTCTTTGACAGTTTCTAACTCCTTCAATTTCAGAGTTTCAAACTCCCTTCTCAGATTTAATACTTGCATCTGTCTTCCTCTCGTTGCCTCGGAATTCTTCCATTAATCTATGCCAGGCTTCCTTTGCAATTTTACAGGTTATGATCCTTGTGAAATTCGTATTTGAGACAGCAAATTGAATACAAGAAAGGGCATTAAACTTCTTTGCAACCTCCTCACCATGTTGCTTCAACTGTCCAATAGTGGGATTTACTGTCAGTGGTGGAGGTTTAGCTCATGTTTCTGTGATTTCCCATAGATCATAGGCTTTCAAGTATGTCTTCATCTTTACAGGCTAGAAGTCATAGTTTTCTCCTGTAAATATTGAAGGTAATGGGGATGTGAAACCACTAGACGCCACTACTCACACTCACTAGTCACTAGGCTGATTTTACTGAAGGTTTCTTACTGGTTTTCTCTCAGGTTTCTGCCTTACTTTCTTTGCAGTGTGTTCTAAGTCCAGAGGGCTCTGATACCACTGAAAGAATATGAAAACAAAGAGGAAGAAGAACTTAGATTTTTATAGACAAAAATGATAAAACCGGCTGAAGCCATACATATACTAAACCATACTTCAAACCATAACTTTCTACCTGCTACCACTCACTTTGTTGGACAGCATATCTAGCACTATATTGGACCATACTTTGCTAGACTTTAAACATATAACATAAAGCTAGAGATAAGTACAACAAAACATAGATTTATGACAACAAAAGTATCGAATTCGTACATATTTCATAACCATTTGATTTAATGAATTCCTTTAAAAGAAAATGTGATATTCCATAGTGTTTGTTATACATTCAGGAAGTGATAAACAGCTGATATACAAGTTGTTTTATCTAACANAATTCGTACATATTTCATAACCATTTGATTTAATGAATTCCTTTAAAAGAAAATGTGATATTCCATAGTGTTTGTTATACATTCAGGAAGTGATAAACAGCTGATATACAAGTTGTTTTATCTAACAAATTACATCAATCAACCACATAAATCATTTCATGAAACAAATACTAAAAAATTGAGTTGACGATACATAAAAACTCACACTTACAGTAAATTCATTGTCACGGTTAATTACACAATTCGATAGATTAATTTTCATACAGCGTTTATAATCCATCAAAGAAGTTAAATACAGGTAATTACACAATACAATAGTACGTTAATAATCCATCAAAAAAGTTAATTACATATTAAATTATCTGATTATTGCAACATATGTGTAAATTTCTTGATTAAAATAGACAAAACGAGCAGATGATTACACAGGATCATATAGTATGTGATCTTACTTAGGGTTGGGAGTACTGATATAATTTTTGGAATTCCCAAACACTGCAACCCTTTTGAATCAACCAGCTTGTAGATGGATGTAATTTCTGAAAAGGCCTGCTACACCAATCTGTTATACATACACAACTAGGAAATATTCTGCAATGTTCCTCATGCAATCTTCCCTTTTTTTTAGAATTGCCGATGTTAATGATAATTAATTACCGTGATGAATGAGAATTGCCGTTACATGTTGGTTTTGGGAGTTAACTTTGGGAAGTGGTATTTACTGTTCTATTATGTATGTTACATAGTATTTTTATAATATATTCAATTATGTAGTATATATAGTATTCTAATTTTAAAGTAGTGCAAATATAAATTTTTTTCCCTATTAATTAATTTGTAATTTTTGACTACTTTTTGGGCTATAAATTTTGTTACAGTTTAATCAAGTTGTGAATGAATGTAATTTTTGACCCCAAAAACATACAAATGATGTGGCCAACAAATCTCAATACCTCTCACGTCCACGCAGCTGGATTTCTGCACACTTAGACAAATCGTTAGTCACACGTGGCCTTCTCCAGAGGGGTGGAGTTGGTCGCGCGTACTCCGACGGTCAAGTCAGTTGTTGAAGTAGTTTTGAGTGTGGGTGAGCTTTAAACGTGAACCTCCAATGTAAAAATGGGAGTCGGCTTTGGGTAAAAAAAAGTAAAATGTGTGGGGCAAGAATATAGATTCGAGAATTTAAACTTGCATTACCTTTGATTGGCACTAAGTGTGAGTTTTTATACTTGGACAAAATGAATCAAGCCTGTTGGATGATAGTGCACGTGGCCTCATCCAAACGACCCCATCCTCTTCCGATATGCATCAATCAATCATAGCCTTAAATGCTAAGACCACTCTTGTATCCATAGAACCTAGCCTGAACTTTAGACTTAACCAAATAGGATGGTGACAGTGGTAGTGAGTTGTCTTGTCAATTCACATGGCGTGAGATTTCTTCAAGATCTCGTCACCGCTTCGTCTTGGGCCGGCTCTTGCAGTAGGGTCTGCTTGTAACGAGGTCTATCCAGATTTTCTGTGTAAGGGAAAGCGTATCGTTCATACTTGAAGTGGTTCGCCTACGTGTGACTGGGTCGTCCCATGTCCGTGTGTGAGGTATACGCCCCCAATTTGTTCGCCACATGGATTACCCTTTAATAACTGAAGCCTATGATAAGGCTAAATAAGGCGAGGCAAGGCCCTTGGAGCAGATGTCGAGCCTCTTTAATAATTTGAAGCATGTGATAAAGCTGATTAATGTGAGGAGAGGCATTTGGAGCAGATGTCGAGCCTAGTTAATAATTGAAGCATGTGACAAGGCTGAATAATGTGAGTTGAGGCCCTTGGAGCAGATGTCGAGCCTCTTTATCTTACGTGAATCCAAGTCACGTGTATTGCACGATTTTATCTAAGCCTTTGATTTGAATTTTGGGCAAGTGCCTCTTGGTTTGAACGCAATGGATGAAATTATAGATGTGTGGCCCATATTAAGGCGAGAGAAGATCCAATGATGGGGATTCATTCATCCTGCATAAATATCACCTTGCGAAAATTAAAAACCACAAGTGTTGAAAATCATCACAACCTTCCAACGTTTTCTCCATTTCTTCTCCGGCAAACGACTCCGATTTTCTCACTTCCAAGCATCTAAGATCCGTGTAATCACCTCACATTTTTGGACTTTCCATTTTGTCCACGTACAATGGTTTCCTCTTCAAAAAAGAATGCTTCTAAGAGGTCTTCCACAGTATATATGGCATTGATTTGTGTCGAGGCGAGTGTGCCTCCCATAATCTCTAATGGAAAGGATTATAGAGGCCATAGGGGCCCTTATAGTGCATAGATGATGCCAGAGGGCCCCATAGATTTTAGTATTATGTGAGGGGCTTCCTTGTGGTTGACGGACATTAAGGAAGATAAGTTGGAGACTCTTAGAGAGAGGTTTTGGATTCCAGTTAATATAGAGATGTTTGTGCTGACCCAGAAGAAAGAGCATATTTCCTTAGAGAGGGGTGTGTAATAGTTAGCGATGCCATTTTGGGTGGAGGGATGAAGCTACCATTACACTTATTCTTTAGGTATATTCTAAGGTACTACAACATGGTCCCCACCTAACTAGTGTCAAATGCATGGAGCCAATTAGTGGGGCCCTTTCTTTTTTAGAAAGAGGTTACTTTTGGCGATGATATGCCCCCACATATTTTCCAAACCCTATTTCAACCCGAGCCTCAAATGGTGGGAGTCGCTACAAGGGGTGGTATTGTATGAACCCTTGGGACATGTACTCTCCCTTCATTTGGGGCACTCCGACTTCCATCAAGAACTAGAAGTCATCTTAGTTTTGGGTTAGGGGTTGCTGGCTGACGATGGAAGATGTGGTCCAGAGATTACTGTGCCGACCCAATACCATGAGAATAGTGAGTCGAGCCCTTATCTATTGTAACATTTCCTTGGTGCAGTTATTCTTTTTGTCATGTCTAATGTGTGCTTTGTGCAACTGTAATTAATCGGTTCGAGTTGGAGTTGTTTGAGTGGAGCATCATAAAGGCTATCTACGAGCTGCCTTCGGAGATGAGATCTTGCAGAAACAGTCATCGGCAAGCGGAATCTCTTTGTCATCCTTCAGCTGATGGCTACTAAGGGTAAGGTAATTCTTAATTTTTCATCTCGGCGGCCGTCACTTTAACTGCTAAAACTTCACCTTTGCTTCTAGGTCAACATGACAAGAAAGAGTATGTCAAGATAGACATGCTCTTTATGAGACGCCTATAAGAGGTAAAAAATAAGAAGCCCTTGGGCTCATCTTCCTCAACCTATAAGAACTAGCATGACGAGCTGGCTTGCCTTTTGATAGTGAACCCACCTCCTCCTCTAGAGAAGAAAGGAAAAAAGGGAAAAAAAATGGGAAAGAAGGAGAAACCTTTGGGGAGAGGCCCCCCAAAAGGAAATTGGTTATGTCCAAGAATACCGAACCATTGGGGAATCCCTTTGATGACCCATTGTTATGGAACCTATATCCTCAATAAAAATCGTGGATGTTGAAGATGTGGCAAAGGAGGAGGTTGGCTTAGTTAAGCAGAGGCGGGGCAAGGAGGCCAGGAGTGTCCCATCTGAACGGAAGGCTCAAAACTTCATCAGTGGGAGATCAGATGAAATTGCTTCCATTGTGATGGAGATGCTTTCCATCGAGGTCCAAGGGAATACGAGGGTCTACCACAAAATATTGGATGATAAATATTCCTCGTACGTCGAGACATGTGACACGGTTGATATGCTGGAGGTGGGTCTAGCCCTGTAAGCTCGCTCTCAAGGCTTTTTCTTGAATGTCCAAATGGAAAAGATGTGACTGTAGGGCCTCAATAAAGAATACATCACCAAGGTAAAAGATGCTCAGGTAGTACTGAATAAGGCTAAGGCTGAGGCATCTTAAGCCAATGAAGCCGTTGAAACCTCCAAGGTGAAGCGGCTGAGGCGGAGTCGAGAGTGGATGCACTTGCCAAGGAAAATGATGAATTGACGAACGAAGTCCATCTTTGCAAAGCTGAGGTGAATGCTCTGACGAAGTGTTTTGAGAATTCTAATAATCTGTAGAGGATCGCTTCATCAGCCTTGGAGACTGCTAATAAATAAAAGAGGGAGCTGAAAGCTCTATTGTAGAGCTGACTATCGAGACTGCCAACTTGAAGCAATAGTTGAGTAGGGCAGGAGAGGCAACTGTAAACAAATATGTAGCTCACTTCCATAGAACAGCTGAGTATGACGGCCTCGGCTTGTATTGGAGAAATGTTACATACAATGAAGTCCTTATAAGACTTGCTAAGTTGCATTCCTAACTGGATTGGTGGCCCTCAAAGAGGAATTTTTGGTTGAAGATCCATCAACTCTTGCCAATGAGGTCGAAGATTCTATGCAGGAAGTGGATGTCGCGGTAGAGCCTCAGTAGGATGAAGTCCTTGGAAGACTTCCTGAGTTGCATTCCTAACTGGATTTGACGGCCCTCAAAGAGGAATTTTTGGCTGAAGAGCCATCCACTCCTGCTAATGAGGTCGAAGATTCTGTGGAGGAAGTGGATGTCTCGGCAGAGCCTTAGTAGGATGATGCTGCGTCATAGATTTTTAGGATTTGTACAAAACTAATTGTAACGGTCCCCTTCCCCTCATTGTATCGAATTTGATTGTCTATGAAAAATTATTTCCTTCATTGTTCTTTGTGTTTGTTATGGTTATAACCCTTTTGCAAATGGCTTGTCACCATTAGTTGGATTTGAATGATCAATGCAAAGGCTCGCCATATTTAACCTTGGACCGAATAATATGAGCTTATCTTAATTATTTTGGCTGGACTAACATGTGGGCTCGCCATATTTCATTTTGAACTATATATGATCTATTTATGATTAATTAAGTTGAATTAAAAACATATAAGCTCGTCATAGTCAGTTTTGAACAAAATAATATGAGCTCCTCATAATTATTTTAACTGGATCAGCATGTGGGCTCGCAATATTTCATCTTGAATAATATATGGGCTCTTAATGATTAATTAAGTTGAATTAACGACTTATGACCTCGTCATAGTCAGTTTTGAAAAAAATAATATGAGCTCGTCATAATTATTTTAACTGGATCAACAAGTAGGCTCGCCACATTTTATTTCGAATAACATATGAGCATGTCATTGTTAATTAAATTGAATTAGCAACATATTAGCTCGTCATAGTTGATTGTGAACATAATGATATGAGCTCGTCATAATTTGATCAAAAAGCATACATAAGCAATAATCAGGGCCTTACTGGTAATACATTCTCAAGTGTTCAACATTCCAAGGGTGAGGTTTCACCTTCCAGTCCAAGCTCTCAACTGGAAAGTCCTTGGCCCGACGTCACTTTATATACGGAAGGGGCCTTCCCAGTTTGGACCTAGTGTGCCAACACCAGGCTTTTTGGAAGAAAGAAAAATCATTCTAAGTACGAGATCGCCCCTTTTGAACGATTTCTTCTTGACCACCTTGGCATTGTTGTATCTCGCTATTTTTCTTTGGTAGGATGCCATCTTTATTTGTGAATCATCAAGAAAATCAAGTTCGCACCGGCTTATCTCATCATTGGATATTTTATTGAAGTACAGATGGTGGGGTAAATGAATACTCACATCGACCAGGCTCATGGCCTCATCTCCATATGCTATGGAGAAAAGGGTTTATTCTGTCACAGTTCATTCAACTGGTGGTGCGGATTTTCCACAACACATGGGAGGCTCATCCATCCACGCCATTTTCAACGCATCAAGTTTCTTTTTCAAGAGGTGCTTGATGGTCTTGTTAACTGCCTCAACTTAGCCATTTGCCTGGGGATGATGGGGGAGGAAAAATGCTTCTAGATACCCAATTCGTCGCATAAGTTTCTAAGCCTCTTGTTGTCGAACTGTTGTCCATTGTCCATTATGAGTGAATGGGAAATTCTGAACTGGTAGATAATGTTTGTCCATATGAATTTGGAAGTATTTGCCTAAGTTATTTTTTCCAACAGTCTGCCTCGACCCACTTAGTGAAGTAATCGATGGCAACAATTGCATAGCTGGCACGTTCATTCCCTTTTGGCATAGGGCCTATCAAATCGACCCCTCACTTGGCGAATGGCCAAGGTCAGGATACTATGGTCAGTTCTTGTGATAGTTGTCTTTGAATGAAGGATAAATACTGACATTTGTCACACTTTTTCACGAATTGGAATGCATCTCTTTTTAAGGTTGGCTAGTAGTACCTTTACCTTAGCACATTCTAATCCAGTGCTGGGCCTAATGTGTTGCTGCCACAAATTCCTTCATGGATCTCCTGTATGACATAATAGGCTTCTTTCCCTCCAGTGCATCGTAAGAATAGGGATGAAAATCCTCTTTTGTTAAGTATTTCATCTTTGGAGCACATAGTAGACGGCTAAGAGTCTGAGTTTGTAGGCTTCTTCTTTATTCTCTGGCAATACGTGATCGTTGAGGTATGCTATTATAGGCAATGCGTGATCTTTGGAGAGCTTAGAAAGGTATTCAACTGGTACAATCTTAAGCAGCTCTGAATCCTTACAGCTGGTTAATTTTGATAGGGCATCCGCATGAAGGTTCTCCGTTCTTGGTGTCTAGGTTAGCTCAAATTTCTCAAAGCAAAGGAAAAGGTCCATAACTTTCCTCAGGTATGCTACCACTTCTTTATCTTTGGCTGCAAAGTTGTCGTTGACTTGGCTTACCACCAGTTGTGAGTCGCTAAAAACTACTAGGTTCTTGAACTGCAATTCTTGGGACTGTCTGAGGCCTGTTAGAAGCACCTTATACTCAGCTAGGTTGTTGGAGGCCTTGAAACCAAACCTCACCGCTCAATTTAGCTTGTGGCCTTCTGGGCTCTTTAGTAATATACCAGCCTCTGAGCCCGTTTCTCTAGAAGACCTGTCTCCAATAACTTCCACGCTGGGAGGTTTACCAGTTCCATCGCCACATTGATGTTCCTTGCCTCAGTGAATTTCTTATGAAGTCTGCTACTGCGTATCCTTTCAGGAGCTCCTTGGTTGATGCAAGATGTCAAACTCGCTTAACTCCACGGCCTACTTCATAAGCCTCCCTGAAGTATCCAGTTTTTGAAGAACTTACTTGAGGGGAAGGCTCGTCAATACATGTATACTGTAGGCCTGATAGTAGGGCCTCAGCTTCCTAGAGGCTATCATAAGGGATAAAGTAAGCTTCTCCATTTTCTAATAACGTGATTCGGCTGGTAGCTTGGCTTTCCTTACGTAGTAAATAGGTAGTTGCATGTTGTTTTCTTCCCTCACCAGTACTAAACTTACTGCCTCCGTACTCACGACCAAATATAGGAGTAGCGCTTCTCCTTCTTTGGGCTTTGAGAGGATGGGGGCTTGCCCCAAGTGCTACTTTAGCTTTTGGAAAGCCCCTTCACACTCCTCATTCCACGAAAACCTTTTTCCTCCCTTCAAACCTTTGAAGAATGGGAGACATTTATCGGTTACCTTGGAAATGAAGCGGCTCAGCGCCGTTAGACGACCTGTCAAGCATTATACTCCCTTGGGCTTGCTGGGGGATTTCATATTCAACAAAGCCTTGATTTTTTTAGGGTTTAGCTCAGTGCCTCGCCTGTTTACCTTGTAACCCAAGAATTTCCATGAAGCAATACCAAATGCGCATTTCAAAGGGTTCAACTTCATTCGATACTTCCTTAAAATTTTGAAGGTGGCTTCCAGGTGTTCGACGTGGTTTGCAGCCTTGAGGCTTTTCACCAGCATGTCGTCAACGTACACTTCCAGAATTTTCCAGACCAAAATGCATCACTTTGTAACAATAAAGGCCTCTATCAGTGACGAATGAAGTGTTCTCCTCATCAGCAGTTACCAGATGTGGAGTCGACTAACAAGTTGATCCATAGAAGTTGGAAACTATTCTTCGGACATGCTTGGTTGAGGTTGGAGAAGTCTAGGTAAACTCTTCATTTTCCATTAGGCTTCATTACTAAGAATGTATTAGAGATCCATTTTGGGTATACTACCTCCTTGATGAACCTATTGATATGAGCCTTTGCACTTCTTCTTTCAAGGCCCTATATCTCTCTGGGTTCAAGGCTCTCATTTTTTTGCCTGTGAGAGGTGAACTTGGGATTGACGTTAAGACGGTGGCAGTTAACCTTGGGGTCGATTCCTACCATATCTTCATAGTTTCAAGCAAACATGTCTAAGTTGCTAAGTAATGAGCTTTTAAGTCTCGTTTTTTCTTCTAACTCAAGCTCCTTCCCTACTAACAACACCTTTGAAGGCTCATTTGGATCTATCGAAAAAGATTCAAGTTTCTCCACTAAGGTTGCTTGCGAGTTTGATTTAGTGACCCTATGGTCTAAATCCACATTGATGACCTTTTCGTCCGGGCATCTATCATGTTGACATCCCCCCTTTGTTCAGGAATAGGACCTTCTTCAGGTGCGTCAATCATTTTAGAGTTTACTAGGACCATATTTACATTACGGGGTTCATATTTTCTCATGAAGCTAAGGTAGCTTTCGCTCGAGCCCATTTGGTCTACTCGTATTGTAGCAATTCTTCTTTCAGTGGAAAATTTCATACACAGGTGGTGTATGGACGTAACGACCCCTAGCTCTTTCAACGTGGATCAACCCAACACTGCGTGGTAAACAAATTAGTGATATACAATGAGGAATTCCATGAAGTGTTGAGCTGTAAGTGGAGGTTTGCCATTTTCACAACTAGTGTGATCCTCTCCATAGGAACGATGATGTCGCTAGTGAAACCATAGCAGGGGACGGTCATTGGGGCGAGCTAAAGATCTACCATCATTTTGTCAAAGGTGATTCCAAATAGGATATTTACTGGACTTTCATTGTTTACCAACATGAGCTCGAGCCCATTTCTAGCCACGACAAATCGTACCACCAAAGTGTCACAATGGAGATAATGAAACCCAATGGTGTCTTCTTGTGAAAAGGTTATTGGTGGGATGCTTCCAGGTCCTCTAGCTATACTATTAACTAAGTAGTTCGTCACTGGAGGATCCTTTGCATTCATCGCGTAATTTCTCTAAGCATTTCTGGACTCTCCTCCTACATGTAAACCACCAATAATGGTGTCAATTTCCCGTGTAGGGACATTATCTGCATTGGGTAAGGGTTCTGTCCTTGGCTTTTGTCCATTTCTTAGCCTATTTCTTTCATCATCGCACTCCCGTCGAGGCGATTCATTTTCGCATCATGTGTAGGTTTCCTTTCATGCCTAGGCTAAGGAGCATTCCTTTGTGCCTAATTGGTGTTTCTTTTCTCCACACGGAGGCATGTTGGTTCTTCATGATATGTCCTTGACATGCAGTTCTCTGTGCTGTGGTTGTTGGTTCGATGGCATGTGCAGTATTGCCTATCCCAAGGCTCCCTGTGTCTCCCCCTACCTTTTTCCCTGGATTGATTCGATTGTCTGTAGGCTTCAGCTGTGACTTTTCGTGTGTCACAGACGGCACTCATTTAACGTGGTAGTGGCCAACGCTTGGCCTAAGGTGGGGATGATTATATGTCCTACTTGGGTCCATTGTTGGTTTATCAATTGTGATACAGGACCTTGCCGTTGTCTCTGAGGTGGTGGGAGTCCCAGTGAAGTTCGATTGTGGTGGTCAATAAGTTCCTCGTTGACAATCTCGCTTCTCATCATTTCCACCAAGGCATCATAAGAGGTAGGTTTCTTGTTTCAAACATCCTTCCAAAATAGGGTGTTCATGTTGAGGCCTCCTCTTAGGGCAGAAATGGCCTCTCTATTCGTAACCTGCTCACAATAAGTCATCGTAAAGTTAGCTTTTCAAAGTTTTACCTTCTTGCTGCCTCATGTCCTACAACCTTTGGATGGGGGCTTCCCTTCTTTGCTAGACAAGTATTGATTCAAAAAGGCCATTTTAAGGTCTGCCCGCTCCTAATGCTGTCGGCTGGGATACGACTGTACCAAATTTCTGAGGTCTCAGTTACTGTGAGATGGAAAGCTTTGCACTTTAGCGCTAGCGAGGCCCCTCGCAAAGACATGTGGGTTTTGTAGTTATTGAGGTACTTTGTCGAATCACTATTTCCCTCATATTAGGGTATCTTGGGTAACACAAAATGGTTGGGAACTGGGGCGCTTCTTAACTCTTAGGAAAAGGGTAGGCTCTCGTCATCGTCATCTAACCCAAAGGACCTGCATGGACAATTTTCGAGTTGATATTCTTATGGGGAGATTTATTTTTATATTTGATATTTGATTTAGGAGGACTTTGCAAACTGAAAATTTCATTTGATTTGATGATTGTATATGAGTTAGCAGGACAAGTCAAGTAATATGAATGTTCGATCTAACAATTTTTTTCATTTTGATATTATGTCTGATTTTATGTTTTATCTAATATCGATATCATGTTTTGAGCTGTTATTTCTAATTTATTACCCGTCAATTTCCTTATGCTCTTCACATGGTATTGTTATTTTCATATATTTCGAGAAATAGAAATGACAATATTTAAGTTAAAGTTGGGAATTCTGTTTTTGGGTATATTGTAGTTAGGTTGGTTAATTTTGATTTTGAAATAAATGATTTTATCGTGGAATGCCATAGGGGAGTTTGTTAGGTCTCTATTTGTAATTGGCTATTCCTTAAACAAAATTAAAGTAATTGAATTGTAATTAAAGTAAAAATAATTAAGAGTTGGCAGTATAGTCTTTGGAAGAGTCAAAGATGTTCAAGAAGATCACATATGGTCAATGGAATGCATTTAGAAGTTAAAGGAGTGTCAAAGTATTGCACAAGTTTTGCTTAGAATTCTTAGTCACATGTTGCAACGTATTTTTCACATAGAAAACATTCAAATTTGAAAATTCCTATTTCAAAAGAAAATTGTAGCCCTTTGAATTATCTTTTTAATGTACTTTGAAATACCTTAATTGGACATCAAGAGAAAATGCTATGAAGAATACTAACGAATGTTTAGAAACCGCTTGATAGGCACTATAAAGGCAACTCAATCCAAAGAACAATAAAATTCAATTTTAAAGCTGATTTTGAGTTCCATTTTCTTCCCAAACACCTCCATTATAAATATACATCCCCATAAACATCCCAAGGTGTGTTGAAAAATGCCTTAAAGATCTCATTGTTGAAGATCATAAACATATTCCATTGATTTAAACCCAACATCATTGTTCATATAGATGATCCCAAACATTTTTCAAACGTTGGTTGAGCCTTGAATAAAGTCAAGAGAACATACTTTGAAGATCATATCCATATTTCATTATCTCTTGCATTAGCTCAAGATCAAAACACTCTCACTTCATAGCTATCAAAGATCTAAAGATCCAGGAAGGTGAGCAAAGTTTCAATAGGAGGAGAACGAGTTAGATAGTATGAGATTATGATCTACATTTCATTCAATTAAATTGATAATGAAATCCTTGATAAATGTGAGCTCATAAGTCGAAAACTCCTTGTCGACTTACTTTGACCTAAAAGTGTGATGAAAGATATGATCAATAATTGAGATTGACACATATCCATATCTTGTAATTCTTGATGAAACGATTATAGTTTCACAGTAAACGAACAAGTTTAGTTTTGTCATACCACATGACATTTCTCGTCACATATATGGCCATAATACATTGCAAGATATCAATCTTGAACGACGAATGTGAATTTATGATAAATTTAAAAAGCGGTATTTTAATTTATCGATTTTAATTAGATCAAAATAATAACTCACATTGTTAGGCATCGTAATTAGGAACTTAATAGGTCACACACACAAGGAGAACCAGAAAAACGAGATTCACCAAATGATTAAGAAGTGTTGTACAATTAGTTAATTGGGTTGCTTGTTAATAGGCCCTTAATTAATTCATGGATCAAATTTAATTTATTGGATTAATTAAATATTAGACCGGGTTAAATTTAAAAGAAAGGTCAAGCCCACTTGAACTTATATTAAAAGGTCATTAGAGTTTCAAAAAAAGTGAACATGAGACAAGAATAGAGAAACCATATTTCTCTCAATCTTGTTCCATGTGTGGATTTCCATTGAAGTTTGGACAGTTAGACATCTGTAGGTTGTAGTTCGTGATTGTTCATGTTTGATAATCAGCAAAGGAGTTTTTCGAATTCATCAAATGTATTATTCTAAATATAGTTGCTATCTAAACACAAAGCAAATTCGTTGTGGGAATTGAAAAATAATTTATATTCCGCGGTACATATTAAATAAATTCCCAACCATTTTCACATAATTGGGGATGAATGGACGGTTATACATGTAGAATGGGTGAAAATATTTAGCCTTTAAAATTTTCAAGTGAAGACAATTTGGAAACTTGTGAATTCGAAGTTTGTGGAAGTGTATAAAATTGCTGGTTGATTAATTTCAAGATTAAATGAAGACAAGAAAATAGTTGGTCAATTGTAGAGATATTTTTGTCATTCAACGCAAGATTTAATTTTTCGAACCATATAGTAGAATATAAGTTGTTTTAAGTTTGACGCGTAATCAAATCTCATCGAGTAAATAATTATATTATGACTTAATTAGTATGTCTATGTGGATTTTCTAGACGATGATGTCAGTATGAAATATCTTCATGAACATGTAAACATGAGACTTTTTTATTTTTTGAGCATTGGTATAGTACTTAATGATGAAAAATGCTGGAATTCTCGGAGGATCCTACTTAGATACTTTGAACCGTGTAAATATTTTTTTCGGGTAATTAGTTAAATTGTTTTATGCAATCCCTCAAATTATAATATCATTGTTGTGCTAATAATCTCAAATAGGATGTTACTCCTGGGAGCTTAGGCATTAATATTACAACCAAGATAAACAATTAGGCAAATGTAGAGCCGGTGTCATCAATTGTTGATGAATTGTTGATTTTGAGTAGTAAAATATTCGATTGGGTGTAAATAGAATATATATAGTGAGAGATTTAAAATAACAAAGAGCTAATGTATTTGGACATGGTTTGTACCTAGTATTAAATTGTAATTTGTAGAAAATTTTAACATTTTTTTTTTGTGTGTTTAACATTCCCTACTGGTATTTAATCAGCATCGATGAAACATGGTGTATTATTAGATTGTATTAAATTATTCCTTAAAAAAATATTTTAATTCCATTTTTCTCTTAGATCTTGTTATCAATTTATCTTCCTAAATATATTACCAGTATTTATCACATACGGTTATTACTTTGTTGCTATACCCAACAACAGCAGAAAGTAAATATGAATGTCCTTATACTCCTAATACAAATAATTTGAATATATAGTCTCTACACTTAAAACAACTTATTAGATTGTATAGTTGATATTTAGACCTAGTCCAAATTGTTGCTCACTCTTATTTATCGAAAATAATGTCCATTGCAAGCAATAAAAACTGTCAACTAAATTAAATTCAAAACTATATTCTAATTATTGACGTGTGCAAACATTAGGTACAATAAAAGGAATGGATTTCAAAATCAGATCCACAGACAATTGACATGATTTATGGGGACGCCAAATTTGCACAATATGGTTGTACCACAATATTAGTAAAATAAATGAAAGACTGCATAAAGAGAAACCCATCTTCCATTGTAATTTCATGTCACCTCGACCCATGATGCAGCTGCAACAGCCTCAATTGATTAACATTTCTATATATCAATGGTATAATTAATTCCTATATCATAAAGAAAGATGGAGTTAACTCTTGTAAACATCACCGAACCATTGCCTCCAATGGCGGTCAATGTGTCGTCTTTGTTTGTCAACAACTAAAATGTTTAGATCTAGTTCAAGTGATGATCATATGAGATGGACTTGACAATACTTGATATACTAAATAATTAAAAAAAATTAAAATAGTATAATGTGCAATTAAAGTATGGCCCTATACTATGTGTTAGGTATGCATTCAACTGTTTAGATGGTTAAAACTCGGGTTTAAATTGATCAGATTAATTTTTTCTTGAGTCTATAATTCACTATTTAATTCGAGCTTCGAAATGAGCCTAATATTGATATGGTAATTCTAACTACTTTAATAGTTAACTATTTGGCCCAAGCAAATAAATGCATACGATTTAGTATTTACTTCCATTTTGGTCCTCGACTTTAAGAATAGTCATATAGGTCCAAATTAAATGTTAAGAATAATAAATTGATTTGCATAAAGACTCCACTAGACATGGCATTTCTATCCATAGGCAAATAAATTATAAGCTATACAACTCGTAAAATTTTGGGGTTCTACAGTATATTTTTGTAAAGCTAATATTGTCAGCAAAAGGCTCATCATATGACAAGAAAACAAAAAACAAATGTAAGAAGACAAATAATGTGTTCCATTTCATAATACAATCTATTGACATGCTCATAGGTTTACTCTATGAATAGTCAACACAGGCAGAAATCTATTGACATGCTCATAATACATACATATACACACACACAGGGAAATGATATTATTGGTCCGACGTTAAAAAATTAGCAAATTGATTTATAATAGCCCCACTAATTTATAAATTGTCGCAATGGAGCTTTGAGTAAGAATTGCAGAATCTCATATTTTCCTAACATTAATTGTTACCATTATCCAAAAATACATTCACTAGACGAAACATAATAATCTTCTGAAATAGTGACTCTTATAAACAAGGTTCTCAAATGCTGAATGTGCAATGCATTTCGATTAAGCTTTGCTAGGCTAATTTTGACACAATGTTTTACTAAAATGCATGCACATTTTAGCGTTTTAGCATGCACATGTGGTCATCGAAGTGAATTGACCGCATTATCACGCACATAATCCATATGCTAGACGTTTTGAAAACGCATCGAGAATATGCGATAATATCCGAAGCATATGCATGCATTTTAGAAGACTGTCATCAACAATGTTGCAATATTCTTCTAAAATATTTATGTACTTGTGTTGTGGTTTTTTAACAAAAAAAAAAAAATACCTTCCATTTTTTAACCGAGAATCCTTTATAAAATGCCTTCGGGTCAAGTCTAATAACTATGAATTTACCAACTAAAATAAATTGATCGCTAAAGCTTTTCACTGACGGTGAATTAGCGACCATCTTGCGACGAAATTTTATTTGTCGCTAGAGGTCTTCAGCGACCACAAATTAGCTATTACTGATCAATATATTTGGTCGCTGGAGAGCATCTTTTTGTAGCGTCTTCCGGAATTTCCAGCCCTTATTGTCAATCCACGTATGAATTATGAATTTTTTTTTTTTTACTGGTACTTCTTGTATATGCTGTTGCCTACATTAGACACTCTAGTTCTCCTCGATAATTTTACTAAAATTGCCTAGAAAATATTTTGATAAAAGACACCGATTCACATTTATTTTGAACGATTTATTTTTTTCAAGTAGAAAAAAAATTTCAGTTTGGTAAGAAATTATCTAGTTAAAAAATTTCTCATCCTTTTTATTTTACCATTTCTTTCCGGTGTGAATGAAATAACTCAATTCAAAGATGATCTATCATCTCTCTCACACATATACACATACACATACACTAGAAACCGACAATACAAAATTAAAGAGATCGAAAGGATAGATGAATATAATTTTGCCATATCCCAAACGGTGTGAAATATGGCTGCATAGAGGCTCTATACAATGTTTTGTTACCGACAATAATACAGCCGTTGATCCGTTGCACATCCTATAATGACTACCAATGGTAATGTCATCAAGATGATGTTGGAAATTGTTGTTGACAATAATACAATCGATGATTCTCAATGCACATTCGTTCAAAGATTATCAATGATAATGTCATCCTTGCATTATAGTTATGGGTCAAATGCCCAACTAAACGTCAAGCTACTCGATGTTAGAAAAACAACATGGTTGATTTAGTTCCTTAGTAATATCATTTGACAAAATAAAATATTTCATACACAATGCTTTATTATTCAATGTTTAGTCAACAACTCTTACATTAACTAAAGTCTGCTTGCTGTAAAATATATGATAATTATTGATGACTATTCAGATTGTAATTCTCATTGAAACCCTATATATATATATAAATATAAGCATAATTGTTGACTTTCTCTAACTTTTTTTTCACTCTTTTTATTCTTTTCTTTCTCCCTGGTTTTATAGCACATTATTAGCAAATTTCCTTTTTGAATCGAAGGACGAATTAAATCTGTCAATAAGATGTACAATTTATTTTTTTCGACAATATTCTCAATGATTTTAATCCATTCATCTCAATTTTTTTCACTGTTGCACAAACCGAAAATCCTAAATTGGGTCCATGAGAGGTACTAATCTACCTCGTCACTTATTTTTTTATGTTTATACGCATGGTGATGAAGATTAAGTTTTTAATTATCTTTTTGTTAGTATTTCATTATGAAATAAATTCAAATTTTAATTCCATTTATTTCCTATTAATTTTTAATATTATGGTTTTTAGTTTTCTTCATTATCTTTTAGTTTTAATAATTATCTAGATTCTTGTTATTTCTTTAAATAAGTGTTGTAAGCCGCAAAAAAAGTTTTTTTTTTTTTATTGAAAGACTTTGGAGTTCTTCAATATCTTAAATTCTCGATATTTTATATTTTAAATCAATTGGTCAAAATTCTCTGAATCGAGGATTTTTTATGCATGTCTCTATTATTCATAGAAATTAACAAAAACTAGAAGGTGATTATGTTGTTATATTGGTTTGGAATCAATTAAACTTCGATAGCATGTTCAATCATCATTTCTATCACTTTCGCCCTATGTCAATAATTATCTAGATTTTTTTATATAAGCGGAGCAAAAAAAAAAAGTTGTTTCTCGGTAATATCTAAAATTAAAGAATCCTTAATAAAATGTCTCGTATTCCCACAGCCATAGCATTTCTTATCCTTGTTCCTAGATTTGGATCTAGGCCTACCTTTGTTCTTCCTTCTACCTCCGTTACTTTAGACTTACCCCTACTTTGGTAACCATCATGATTGTTTTACCCTCATCATGTGAATCTCACCGCTATCCCAATCATGTTTTTCAGCTGAAATCTCTATCTCCTTACTTCTAAGGGAGTCAATGACAATTTTGGACGTCAACGTGTCTCTACCATACTTAATAGCATTTTTTATTTCCTTATAAGTGTGAGGTATGAAATTTAGCAAAATAATAGCATTATATGTTTCAGACACTAACTCTTCACAATTAACAATTTATTGAACAAGTTTGTTAAACACGTCTAAATTGTCATCAAGATATTTCGAAGAATCCATTTTGAAATTGAAAAAAACGCTCAAGTAAGTAAAACTTTTTTGGAGTAGATTTGAGAAAATATAAGTCTTCCAATTTTTTCAAAGTTCTTTAGTGGTTTTCAGCTAATCTACTTTTCTCAAAATTGCATTAGCTAAGTGTAAAATAATTGAGGTATAAGCAAACTCATCAGCTTCTTCTTTTTGTTCTTTTAAAAAATAAGCAGAAAAGTTGCCATCAATGGCTTTTGAAATCTTTTGTTGAACCAAAATACCTCTCATTTTTTGTTGTCAAATTGAAAAATCACACTTTTTATTAAAAGTTCCCAAATCAAAATTGTGCATTATCATTTTTAATAATCAATAAAAAATATAAGGTCACAATTAAGTCACACAAAGTAGACTTAGGTTGGCAAATATACACTATTTTAGATTCCTAAGGTTTCGTAAGATTCACGATCTTAGATCAACGGAATGTTCAAACAGGTAAAGTATATGTATTTTTATAATTTTAACAGTGCAACAAGAGATATGTCAATAAAACAGTTTCACTCACGATATATCACAAAAGATAATATGCTACAATTTATTAAATGAACAATTTTAATCACGTAGCAACTAAATGCAAGCAATTCCTAATTTATAGTACATGTAATGGTTACCCCACACGGTAACCCCAATCATATTGTCACTCCCACACGATGACGTGCTAGTTCTAAAATGAAACAAGATTAGCCAATTTACAAGAGCGGACTTATCTGAATCCGTAAATTTCGAAGAATATAATTTTAACACTTTAGGGCCACCACTATTTGCTCTAAAGTCTGTAGCAACAATAGAATACAAAACTGAGTCCCAAACACATAGGGGCAAAATTATCCAAATTCCACAGTATCACCTGAAACAGAAAAATAACACCACAAACACGTTATAAGTAGTGTTAGGATCAAATTGGATAAAACTGCATGAAGAGATTTTCGTTAGAGTCGCCCACACGTGCCCATATACACTTCGTCGGAGTCTTTACGCTCAGCCTTCAACTCCACGCGTCGGACCTCCAGAACCTCCTCCACCTGCACGTCCCAATTTCAGTCTCTATTTCACCAATAGCCTACTGGATTGGCCGAAAAACCCAGTTGTAGATCCTATTATTTGGAAGAAATCTGGGCAGGTTGTTTTTCAACATTTTTTATGCCGGTTTTGGATCTATGTTTGCACGAAAATTACCACCAACGAACGCTCTGAGACCAAATGTTAGAGGAGAGTCTTCAATTACCAAACAATCGAGCTTAGTATCGTTGAATTAACACCACAATCATCAACCCAAATCACAAACCAAACACTCCCAGCCTAGTTGCTCTCGAGTTGTCCACAAAGGGCAAAGTATGAAGGTTTATCATAGCCTCAACAGTCAGCCACAATGGTTAAGAAAGGAGAAGAAAACAAAGCAAGAAGCGAGACAAAACGCACGAAGCCAAAACCGCCGTTTTCTCAAGAAAAAAAAGGGCTTAATGAAAACCAATTTCACACATAGAAATGCAACAGTAACGTGCATCATATATAAGGTAGATGTGTGGGCTTTAGGTTAATAGGTAAGAAGGCCCAATAGATAGTATAACTGGGTTGTCAACCAAAAAATCATCCAAGAGTTTTGGGTTGGGTCATGAGCATTACTAATTAAATTAATCTACTTCAAATGACCCAAATAGGTTATAAGATTGATTTAGACAATTGTGGTTTCGATATACTACTTCAGTCATCTAGTCGATGCCAACTGAATAAATAATGAACTTACACCATCGCTCGAGAAGTCGTTTGACAACAATTTGCCTAACATCGATGATTTACTACATCACAAACTCTCAAGCTTTAAGTTTAATTGAAATTGGCTAACATCAATTAAAGGGTGAAAAACTCTTTGGGTCACCAAACATTTAAATGTACTATTTCAGTCATTGGAGTTTTATATATTCTAAAGTCGCCAAACTTTTGGAATTATTTCACTTAAGTTATTCACATTTATCCGTCATTAAATTTAGTAGTTTTGTCTAAAGACGATTTGATGCAGCCACAATTCACAAGAATTAATGGCTCACGAGTGCCAATAATATCTTTTTATTTTATTTATATGTCATTTGTATTTAGTTTTGTTGAGCTTGTCCTTCGAACTTTATAGAAATATGTTTAGATATTGAAGCCCATCAATGTAATAGTAGGTGGTTTATTTAATGAATATTATAGAATTTGGATTTATTTCAATTATTGTCCGTCCAATATTAGTATACTTAGGAATTTAATAATATTTTTTTTTTTGTCTACAACCATTTCTCTGTATTCGTCCGTGAAGCAACAAGTCTTTCTTTTTAATTCTTGACACTCGACTCGAGTCAACAGATTTTGATAGTGTTCATTTTGTCTTAAGGTTCCACCTACGTCACGTTGCTTATGTGGCTGATGGACTTGGTGAGATTCCTTTGATAACATAGAAAACATCTATTCTACATCAGATTTTGCATCAGATTTTGGTTTTAGTACACTTGGTTTGATATTATAAATCTCAATTTTTCACTCCCAGTTTAATGTGTTGGGAAAACTTTACCATCGTAATAATCATTCATGTTGGATTATCAAGAACTCATGAATCAAAGTGAAAGCGTACTTGAATCAGACATGATTAATGCAATGATTTAGTCCTACATTTTTTGTCTTCCAAATCAATGCATTGTTCCTTTGTTTCTCTCTAATGATGAGAGTTAGAACAAAACGAACAATTACCGTATGATTCGGGGACCACAACCGTATATATATGTATACTAACGGCATGTTAACCTAATTTGGCCCATCATGAAATTAGGAACATGCCTGATCTCTATATATAGTTTAAATGGATACTTCAAAGCTCAAAATATCGAAAACTTATTAGATCACTTTAAATGGGCATAACCACAATTGATAGCCTTGAATTTAATACACAATATTTCACATATAAGTCCACATGTTCAATTACAATTCTTACAATCTCCCACTTGGGTTATATGTGTTACCTTATAATTGTGCATGAAACATAACCTTATAAGTACACAGAATTTTGCTATCATTACCGAATGCAACCCTAAACAATTAGGTCCATCAATCATATCAATATAGGATCAAAGTGGCTTTCACTATTTATATCAAAGTGGCTTCTTCAACAATTCCAGGGATAAAAACTTGATCCTGATCATTTTCAATGGTAATTGAAGGAATTTCAAATTATTCATCCTCAAGGACAAAATCTGTAACCATTTCTCTCTACCCCGCAAACTTAACATCCCTAAAGAACCGGGCATTTTTTATCTCGAAAATTGCCTTAGTTATGGGATCATAAAACTTGTAACCCCTGGACCTTTCAGAATATCCAATAAAATAGCAATTGATAGTCCTTGTATCCAATTTATTTTCATTTAGCCTATAAGGTCTTGTCTCATCTGGACATCCCCAAATGTATACGTGCTTGAAACAGGCATCTTGCATGTCCAAAGCTCATAAGAAGTTTTATCAATGGCCTTAGTTAGAACTCTGTTCAGTATATACGCTGAGTTTTTAATGCTTCACCCCAGAGTGATTTTGACAAGGTAGAATGAGTAATCATACTCCTCAACATGTCCTTAAGTGTTCTATTTCGTTTTTCAGCAACATCATTCATAGTGGACGAACTCGGTATAGTGTACTATGGGACAATACCGCATTCCCCCAGGAATTTAGCAAACGATCTTGGATATTGTTCATCTGAACCGTCATATCTGCCATAGTATTCACCACCATAGTCATATCTGACACTTTTAATCTTTTTGCCGAGTTCGTTTTCAATTTCAGTTATATAGTTTTTAACACATCCAACGACTATGATTTTTCATGAATGAGATATACATAGTCGTATCTTGAAAGATTGTCTATGAATGTTATAAAATATTGTTTTTACCATTCCAAAAAACCATAGGGAATGGTCCATAAATATTTGTATGTATAAGTTCTAAGATGTCCAAAGTCCTATTGGCTTGAAATCTAATTTTATTGGATTGTTTTCCCTTTATACAGTTAATGCACGTGTCATAATATGTACAGTTAAGGGGATAGAGAATTTCGTGAGACACAAGTCTCTCAATTCTCCTCTTGGAGATGTGACCTAATCTCTTGTGCCATAACGAGTCAGAATTCTCGTTGATTAATTCTCGCTTTACACCTTGAGTACTTACATGCAAGAATTTATTAAAAGAAGCAATTGTATCAATTAAATAAAGATTATCGTAACTAGATAAAGAACCGAAACCAATCAATTTTGAATCATGAAACAAACTAAATTTTTCATTCCCAAATTAACAAGAATAACCAGATTTGTCCAAAGCAAAAATGAAAATCAAATTCTGTCTAAAAGACGATACTATAAATATTTTATTAAAATCAAAATAAAATCTAGTATTTAACAATAATATAAATATTCCTATTGCTTCTACTTCTACCGTCTTGCTGTCATCAACATAGACGTATCTTTCACCATTACTTGGTTTTTGGCAACTTGGGCAATCTCGCATAGACACACTGATGTAAGTTGTTGCACCGGAATCTATTCATCATGTGTGTCTAGGTACTGAAGTTAAATTAATCTCAGAACAAACCAAATGAAGAAGAATACCTTTTTTGGCGCACCATGCGTGATTGTTGGTACAGTTCTTCTTCTTATAACCTGTAGCTCCACAGAAGAAACAGTTATCCTCAGTTTGTTCCTTATCCTATTTCTTTTGTGATGCTGTACCTGCAGCTTCCTTATTATTTTTCATTTTTTTATTCCTTTTGTCCTTGAAGGTGGTGGCTAAATGAACACTTTCTACCTTGTCATGCTTCAATCTTTTATCTTCTTGGACACAGTGTGAGTTGAGCTCATTAAAGGACCATAAGTCCTTTTGATAATTGTAGCTCACTTTGAACCGATTGAAGTGTGGCGGAAGGGATATCAGAACCAAGTGCACCAACAAGTCTTCAGATAAATACAACTTGAGTGCCTTTAGTTTTGAATCAATGTGAGACAATCCATAATGTACTCTCGTATGTTTCATTTTCCTTTGTACCTCATTGAGATAAGGTTTACCAAAAGTGTACTAGTTTCGGCTTTTTCATTCTTGTTAAACCTCTTCTCAAGGTCCTCAAGAAAACTCTTAGCCATAGTCACCTTATCGGACATAATGTCCCGAAATGTTTCTGGAATAGCACGTTTTATGACCATCAAACTTATGCGGTTCGATCATTCACTTTTCCATCTCCCTCTTGTCATCAGAGGTACTCTTATCAGTAAGTGCAGCAGGTTGATGGACCTATAAAGCAAGGTCCGAATCCATGACTATGAGAACAATCATCATGTTCTCTTACTATGCCTTGAAGTTGGTGTCATTAAGCATTGGAATTGAATTGATGCTAGCACAAATATTAGTAGTAGAACCAGAGACTGAGTTAGAGAACAATTAATTCGGAATATCTAACATAATATCCTTATTATACAAATAATAATTTCAAATGATGGTAGGGGCCATCACAAAATACCTAGCACAATATCAATATTTAGTCTTTGGACATAAATTTCGACTTGTAAGTATTACTCTTGGCGTAGTGATTAAATACTGACAATAAAGAAACATGTCAATCAATAAACTTTTTTTTGGACCGATTTATTGATCACACATTAAATCAAATAATCGCCATATGTTTATCACCACGGGTTCATGTGCAATTCGTCCAGATATTGACATTCCTTTGGGCCGATCAAATATTCAAATGAATAACACACACACAAACACCTTTTAATATTCTAAGTTAATTAACTTTAATAAGAGTGGTCGTTTTGGCAACATGTTACTTTAATTAATTAACTTTCGAATATTATACCTCTTAAAAGAGTCATTTGTACCAAAAATTAAAAAAGAAAATCACTGAATTTGCATATTATATTTATTTTGAACCTTTAGGGACATAAGGGTTAATAATTTAGAACTTTAGGGATCAAAAATTAATTATCCAGAACTTTAGTTGTCAATAATAAATTATCCAAAACTTTAGGAGTCAGTAATTAAATATTTGAAACTTAAGGGTCCAAAAATTAATTTTTCAAAACTTTAGGGGCCAATTTAAACAAATTATAAACTTTTAGGGCCTTAATTACATAATTCATAACTTTAATTGCTCAAATTAATTAATTTTCAAACTTTAGAGATTGAATTATTAAACTCGGAACTTTAAAGGTCCAATTTGGATGAATTTTAACCTTAAGGGGCCAATCATTGTAGCTTTAAATTTAAGGGGCTGAAATATAAAAAATACATTTTAAAAATTGTAACTCTAACCCTAATTCAAAATTGCAAACAAGGGTCTGAAATGTTTAATTTTTCATCACAGGCCCCTGCCCCCAAAAAATCCATCCAATCCCCATAAAAAGAAAAAAAGAAGAAGAAATTAACGGGCGAGCGCCGCCTCATGGTAACTTGAACTAGTGCTCGCCGCTCACAGTGGTGAGCGCTGCTAACTATTGTAGCGTCCACTATATTCGTACATTTGAGGGCTTTTGCAGCACGCATTGCACGTTGCTGTATACTTTTAATCTACGATAATATTAGATCTTACGGGTGAGCATTGTATAAAACCCATTGCAACATTTTTTGTCCGTTGAAAAAATTATTTTTTTTTAGCGATTTTTTCCTCCAACTATAGAATTTTTAGCAACAAATAT
>CAIGRP010053184.1:0-11168 GCA_903798385.1 Fraxinus cuspidata
AACGAAAACGCGTTTTGGAAATTTTGGCTAAGTTATAACTGAAAACACCATAAACGACAAATTTGTCGTGTTGTGTTTTCTTTGTAATTTTAAACTTGTTTTCAAAAACGCGTTTCGAAAATAGGAAAGAGAACGCATTTTCAATGTTTTGAAAAATCGAAAATAGAAAACGGTTTGAAAATGACAAAGAGAACGACCCCTTAGTTTTAAAAAACGTTGCTCCAACAATAGTTTAATATACAAATTATTTAATAAAGTCAATTGTAAAACATCACAAACGCTCTTAGAGCTTGTTCAAGCCCTTTTTTTTTTTTAATAAGAAATATCAAATTTTATAATAGTGATTTTTTTGAAAAACATGTGATTAAAAAGTAGAAGAAAGTTTTGGATTTATGTGTAAAATTATTTGATTGAGAGAATGTATGACTCAAAATGAGTTTGAAGAAAAATAAAATTTTAAAGAATGTTGCTCGCTTAATATACAAATAATTATCATCGACTGTATTTAAAACGTCAATTGTCTTGAGCATCAGAATAATCCAATACCATCTTTTGTAGGTCAATCTCGACATCAGCAACATATGAATATTCTTTACTGTTAGCGAATGTTGACACCAACATTCTCACGTTTACAATCAAAATCGCTAAGATAGACAATTAGTTTCACACAACATTTTTTTTCTTATCGTACATGAGAGAAAGAGAGAGTATTGAAAAACGCCACATTAATTATAGAGACAACTTTTACAACGTGATGACCTAATGTCACTAAGCATATTAGAGCGTATCCTATAATCTGAGAACCTGCTCTAACTTTTGCAATTAGTTTTTATTCACATGACAATTTATAAAATTGCCATAAGATGGACAAATTGTGAAGGAAAATGTCCCACAAAGATTGAAGCGAAGTTTGATCTTGTTGAGAATGTTGGGCACGTTTGGTTACGAATGTGTTGCACAAGTTGGTATAAGTAAAAAGGTTAAATAGTTTGTACCAACTAATACAAGAAAACTTTCAAGTGAAGCTGTCGTGTTGGAATCGCACCAAGTATGATCTTCCACCATTTCAAAAGATTGTAAAGTGGTCAAGACGGGTCCCATGGCTAATAACAAGAAACGCATGAATATCAAAGTTCATGAATGTCAAGTCATAAAGATATGTTCAACGCAATTTTTTTTTTTTCAATTCATGTTTACAATAGTTGATTGGACGACCGTGGCACCTACAATAAAGTTGTACGACAATGGTTTAAAATTGTCTCATGATTTGGAAAATTTAAAGAAGGTGAAAATTGTTTAGATTGACTCACTCAATATGTACTATATAGTCAAATAGTTGAATGGATATGGTAAATATAATGATGTTCAAGGACTTAGCATGCAATAATAATTGATGGCATCAATTAGGTTTATGGCTTGCTTCGGAGTTTTAGGGTACCGATTATAGTTCTTTTTTTTTTTTAAAGTTCCATTTTTCGGATGTTAATGAGGGGTTCATATTTGAATGATCTTTAGTAATGAGTGTTTTGGGAAAATCTTGTTAGAGTTTATTATCCAACAGTTCAAAGTTTTTTTAAATAATAAAATTATCATATATATAATAGAAGAGAAGAGAGAGAATCTGATGGAAGACCTGAAAAGTGGCTTTTAAAAGCAAGTGTTTGGAGATATAATTTATTTGAAGTGGGAATTTCTTTTATTCATGTCCAAACTTCATTATCTTTTTAAGGTAGATTTGAAAGTAGTTGTTTTAGAGATGCTTAAGATATAAGAAAATTTGAAAAATGAAAAAATAAAAAACAAAAAAGGCTATCAATTTATTAGGTTGAGATATACAATCAAAAAATTAACCACCACTGATTTTCTTAACCTCTTATAATAGTTTATCCAAAAACAATCAAAATCGGTGAAAAATAAATTGATGAGAGGCCCATAAGGTAAAAAACAACAATCATGCTATAATGTCGGATGGGTTGACAAAAAAGTTGACATAATGTCACGTAGCATTCTATCATTGAATTATTTAAAACACGGTCAACTTTTTTATCAAATCATCCGCTGTCACCTATACTTCTAATGCTGAGGATGTGCTTGAGCCACATTATTTTGGAAGAATATATTCTGGAATAGTAAATTGATGGAGAATGTATGGTTGTAAAAGAAAGAAAAGTTATTGATGTGATGGAAAATATTATTTTATTGAAGAATGTGTGGTTGAAAATGAGTAGAAAAATGAGAATGAAAAAATAACGTGCACCAAACATGGACTGAATATGTCAAAAATTCTTCTAACAAAGTGGCATAATCCGAAGAACAATCAGCCGCAAACTATAGTTTGTGGAAACAAGATCTTATTTACAAACGAAATAAAATTAGGACTTAAAATAATTTACCATTATAGTTTGGTGCTCTTATCCTATAAATAAACGGCATTTATTAGCTTTGAAAAAACGCACAATGTGAAAAGAGATTCATAATCGTGGCAGACACTGAAAGGAAATAAAACTAATTGTCGGATTTTCTCCTCCCACAATGTTGAAGTATTAGAACCATCTTATCTACAGAGAATATTTTTAAATTTTAAAAGTTAAATTTTTATACGCTCCAACAAATTATCTATTTTGACTTTTCATTTTTATTTTCTCAAGAAATATTTATCGCTTTCTTCTCATTTTTTTAATATAAATTTTATATATCAATTGATCAATCAATTTAAATGTTGTTAGAATAATCGAAGAAGTAGAGTTTTAAAATATATGATTTATTAAATGCAATCATTGTAAATTAAACCCTTGTTTATTGGCAATTTTTTTGGAAATATTTTGTTTTGAATAGTGAATTTTTGGAGAATGTGTGATTCAAAAATATGAAAAAAATTTTGATTTATGTGTAGAATATTTTATTGTGTGAATGAGCGGTTGAAAATAAGTATGTTGAAATTTCTTTTAAAGAATAGAAGACAAACATGAACTAAAAATAGAGAATGCGTTTGATTCTTTAAATTTAGAGAGTTAAACCACAATTTATTTTAAAAAGTTAAAGTAGAGAGTCTGAATATCATTTTTAAGCATCGACCATCTAAAATAAAAAGTATTTAGAGAGGCTCCACTTGGCAATAATCATAGGTCGGTTAAACTATGATTTAGAAGAGGTTTGGTTAGTGGACAACTGTTAAAAGTCTTGGTCAACTAACCTTGATTAGAACAACTGAACTGTGGTTTAGTTAAAGTTACTGCTTGATATATCCACAGGTTTTGAGTGACAGTCATCACCCACTCTTTTTCGTCTGTGGCCTGCAGTCGAGCCGCCTTCGTCGATCTTTCATCCAATTTTAAGATCAGAATTACAATTGAAAAAAAAAAAGAGAGAGAGAGTAAATGTCAAGGTTTAAACTTTTCGGATTAAACCTTGACATTTACAAAAATGTCAAGGTCCAACTCAAAGAATCAACATTGCAAAATTTTCAAAAATTATTTGTAACTTTTTTTTTTAAGTTTTAACTTATTGGGCCTTACTACATGCCATTGAAGTCTTGCTTGGGTGCGCACAGTCTAATGGCTTGTAAGTAAAAGTGTGAAATTCTAACCCCAATTATTCGTATCGAACCAACTCATCGTATTATCGGATAATAATAGGGTACTCGTAAGCAAAGTTTTAACTTAAAGTTTTGAAAATTTAAAGTGCACTATCCGAAAAGATAATACAGAAAATGAAAGAATCATCCGTGAATTAATCAAGGTAAAAAGTAAAAAAAAAAAAAAACTTATTCATTTTGCGTTCTCAAGTGAAATATAACATATTTATCGTTATCATATCTAAAAGCTTAAATTATTAAATATAAAATGTTTCAAACGCAATTTGTACTTAGACTTAACGCATGCACAAAAAATTATAACTTAAACTCGAGTCTTTTGTTTGTTCTGGTACAATATCGAATCACGTAATTAAGTTTAATTTATAGATATTTATTTCAATTTAGCCTTCAATCGCTTCAGTGTTTCGGCCACAAGGCTAAGTTATTTAAATTCTATTTGCTTAAATTTAGGTAATGTTATTTATGGAAAAACAATTTCAACTTTTCCGTTTTTGATAATAAATTTTAGAGTCGGGAAGAAAGGAATTTTTTTTTTTATTTCTCAAAATGAAAAGAGTTAATTTTGTTTAAACGGTAAAATTCAAGGCTCACTTGTATTCTGCCCTCTTAACGGCTAGTAGGCAAATTGGAAAGCTACGAAGCCGGGATCCGAACCGTTCAATCTTTGATTAACGGCTCTTACTTGAAAAGAAGAATATGACCGTTGAAAAGAAGCGCTTCAACCATATATACCCCAATTAGTCTCCCGAACTTCTTTTCTTCTGCATTACCATTCAACAGCAAAATCAGAGAAGAATTTTTAGAAAGGGAGAGAAAATTAGAGAAAGAAAGATTAAGATTTGAATTGTGGCGACCGAAGACCCAGAAGGACAGGCGCGCAACGGTCGTCTCCAGGTATTTCTTTCATCGTTTTGGGCAAGTCTTGGAGGTGTTTTCGGCAGTCAGAATAACGATCAAGAAGAAAAAGAAGAATATTTAGAAATGGCTTCAAATGTTGTTGTTCAAGAACTACCCAGAGGCAACAATATTGGAGGAAAGCAGAAGAATGTGCGGGCAGAAGGAAGAAATCGGCGAGCTCTCGGAGATATAGGAAACCTTGTTCCTGCTGCAGCTGTTGAGGGGAAGCCCCAAACTCAGACCTCTCGCCCCATAACAAGGAGTTTCTGTGCTCAATTATTGGCAAATGCACAAGCAGCAGCTGAGAAAAACAGTAAGGTTGGTTAGTTTTTTTTAGTTCAAGAATTTTTTAGATATTTGCCTGTATACAGAATGAGTAGATCGCTGTTCTTAATTTGCAGAAACCACTACCAGAAGTTGTCAATGGAGTTGTAGGAAAAGAGGGTGCTCCAAAGGCTGTGCCTCAGAAGAAAGAATTTGTCAAGCTGAAGAAGGAAGCTGTAATTGTCATTAGTCCTGATGAAGAAGAGAAAAGCCAGAGGAGTGCAAGAAAATCATCAAAGAAGACCGGAAAGACTCTGACTGGGATCCTCACTGCTCGAAGCAAGGTTCTAATTTTGATTCTCTCCCATCTTATTTTCTTGAAATTATATTGAAGTTTTTAGGTAGTCAACCCCAAATTTTTAGGGAAAGGGGTTTGTTATTTTGTTGAAGCCCCATTGCACTGTTTTGTCCTGCTGTTAACTGCTCAAGTTTTCCAGGCTGCTTGTGGAATTACCAAGAAACCGAAGGATCCAATAGTTAACATTGATACAGCAGATGTGGATAATGAATTGGCAGCCGTGGAGTATGTTGAGGATATCTACAAGTTCTACAAGCTTGCAGAGGTGTGCTAATTTTCTTTCCCGTTTTTTGTTTCTCTTCGTTTTCTCATATTTAACTCGGCAAGATTTTGTAAGTGCTTCTCTTGTTATCAGGATGATGCTCGAGTTCGTGATTACATGGATTTGCAGCCGGAAATCAATTCTAAAATGAGAGAGATCCTTGTAGACTGGTTGGTTGAAGTTCACAAGAAATTTGATCTGATGCCTGAAAGTCTGTACCTGACAATCAATATAGTAGACCGTTTTCTTTCAATGAGGACTGTTTCAAGAAGGGAACTTCAGCTTGTTGGCATCAGCTCAATGCTGATTGCATGCAAGTATGAAGAGATATGGGCACCTGAGGTATAAAAATCTCCGACTTCAAATTTATCGTGAAGGCTTAATTTGTCATTTTTTGTCGTCATAAGAGGTGTTAAGTTTAGTTTTTATTTTCAAGGTAAGTGATTTCATAGCTATATCAGACAATGCTTATATCAGAGAGCAAGTTCTTCTCATGGAGAAAGCAATTCTGGGGAAATTGGAATGGTATTTGACAGTTCCAACTCCATATGTCTTTCTGGTTCGATATGCCAAAGCATCTGTCCCGGCTGATCAGGAGGTACTTGTATTATATATCTTCTCGTGTAATCTTCTCGTGTAATCATCGTGTAATCAATCCAATGGCATGTGTTTGGTTGGGAAGGATTTGATATCAGTACGGGACCATTTGTTGATTGAGCTCTATTTTGATGCACAGATGGAGAGCATGGCATTTTTCTTTGCTGAACTTGGTTTGATGAACTACTCAACCATCATCCAGTATTGCCCCTCAAGGCTTGCTGCAGCTGCAGTCTATGCAGCCCGATGCACTCTTAACAAGACTCCCCTTTGGAATGAAACTCTTAACCACCATACAGGCTACGGCGAAGATCAGCTGATGTATGTATATATCTCTGTCCTTAATCTTACCAGTGTATTTCTAATATGCTCGACTGGACAATACTAATTGCGTCTTTGAATACAGGGAGTGTGCAAAACTCTTGGTCCAGTTCCACTCAGAGGCAGCAGAAAATAAGCTCAAGGCAGTTTCGCGAAAATATTCAAATCCTGATAGGGCTGCTGTTGCTCTTTTTCCACCAGCAAGAAATCTAATTCTAGCTTGAGCTCTCAAACCATGAATATTGGTGGTTATTTGTTCTAAGATCATTTTACTGTCATGATCTCTCTCTGACTTAGGTCACTATGTTTTATCAGTTTGTAGGAATTGTTCTAAGTAGTTTTGATTTACTTCTAGTAAAATCAGTGATGTATCGTAACTATAAAAACACCATTTATTCATTCAGTTACAGTGTGGATATTGTCGAATCTCTCCGTTCATGAAATTTGGTGTCATCTTTCTTTTCAGTTCTTTGCCGTCTCTTTCCAAGTGCAGTGCTACAGTTTCTTAGTAGGAAGTTAATTTTAGTTGGTATTCACAATCAATCATGATAATTTCTGATTCAATTCCTTCAAATTCTTTGAGGCTAAACGAATTGCACAAGGAAGAACACACACAGTTCACTACTCAATCAGTCTTCTTTTCAGTTCTTCGCTCTCTCCAATTCCAAGTGCAGTGCTACAGTTTCTTAGCAGCTAAGAAGACTGATAATTTCTGATTCAGGCTTATTTCAATGCTTCGCTTCGCCTCATGATAATTTCTGATTCAATTTGTATAACACCTTCAATTCTTTGAGGCTAAATGAATTGCACAAGGAAGAACACAATAACTACTCAATCAGTCAATGCCAAATTTCACAAGGAAGAACACAAACAGTGAACTACTCAATCAGCATAATGTTTAATTTCTGATTCAATTTGTATTAATTATACCTCCAAATTCTTTGAGGCTAAACAAAATTAAAAAGAACCCACGATCACCTTGTCTATTGGGCATCCAGCTACCTTCAAGCCTCTATCAGGGTGCGTTGGATATTTTGACGCTGCAAGAATCTCCGCCACTTTCCTTCACCTTCACTCTGCAACAACTCTTGGTATTCAGTGCTTCCTCTTCTTTAACTTTCCTCCCACAACACCCTCGGGTTCGGTCCTCAACCCCAAGTTCTTCCCTCCTCTCCAGAAATTCCGAGTTCTCCTTCCAAACCTCTCCATTAGTATAGACTTCCTTCTTCCATATTGGAACTGAAGCCTTCACCTCATCTATAATAAATTTACAAGCATCCAGTCCATCTGCTCGGTGAACTGAAGATACTGCAATGAATACACTTGTATCCCCAACGGGAACTGGGCCTAAGCGATGAGCAACAGCAATTGAATAGAGATTCCACGATGATCTTGCAGAAGAGCAAATGGATTTGATGCAGCGTACTGCCATTGGAACGTATGCTTCATATCTTAGCTCTAAGACAGTTTTGCCTTCAAAGGTGTCACGTGTTGTGCCTGAAAAAGTTGCTATAGCACCGCATTGTCGTGAATGAACATAGTTGATGTATTTGATGATGTCAATAGGATTATTTTCTTCCAAGATTTCAATTAGATCTCTTTCATCAGCCATATTGACCTCTTGATTCTTTTTAACAACAGAGCTTCCTGAAATGCTCCAAAATTTTATCTTTGCAAAATTTGTTAACGATAAGAGAGAGTTCAGAGTGCGTAATCTAATAACTTGGATGCAAGTCAACCAACCAACTTCTTGCATAAAACTACAAAAAAGTCCATGTTCAGTACCTAAATTTAGGAAAGAAACAAAGAGATGTGTTAAAATATAATCAAAGATCAACTTGACGTGGCAGTTCAAGGAAAACTATTCAGCTTTGTTCTTTTCATGAAGTGGCCAGATTAAAATTTTTCTTGTAACTGATTTGAGCATGTTATGCTAAGCTCAAGTAATTTTTAAAATAAATAATTTTTTATTGGATGCTGGAAACATTACTTGTATGAGAAAAAAAAAATATATGTAATAAACAAGCTCACTAAGTTGAAAGCTAGACGAAAAGAATGAGTGATTATTAGCCTACCTAAATACCAAAAGCAGATTTTATTGCTAGATTACTAGAGCAGTGACAAAATATATGTACGGTATGTCATTTCAATTCATAAGGAACCAAAAAAAAAAAACTTATAATTTAACTCAAATAAATGCATCAAATGGACTATAAAAAATATGCTTTGAGATTATTTCAACTCAACCTGTTCACTCTTTGCTTTCCCTGCATTCAAGTTTTCGCAAAATTTTACAGGTTAAAACTATACTCATTTGTTGTAAAGCATTTTTCCAGGAACAAATTTTCCTTTTTCGTGTTCAGTGCAAATTATTATTGAATTATTGTTCTTTGAAATGCAACCCAAACCCTAGTTTTTATGCCTTCCAAAATTGAATTCTAATTCAAATGAAAACCTCTTTTCAGTTAAAAATCCAATCTTTTCAACACCATTAAACTCCTACTTCAAAGCCCCATTCTTCCATTCACTGAAAAATAAGGACAAACTCTCAAAAAACCCAGTACCCCTTTATCATACGACCCGCGAATTCAGGAAAAAAAATACTAATATTTTGCTATTTGTACAGATTCAAATGAAGAATATATGGCCATTTTCTGAGAAAACGACTATAATTCTGACCTTATGCTTTGAACGAGAAAATGATTCCGGTTGGCAAGCACTGAACTGTGAATTATATGGCCATTTTCCCTTTCTTAGGTTTTATGGATTCGTATTGCAGTGGTGGTCAACGATAAGGTGCACATATATATATATATATATATTTTTTTTTTTTTTAAATTTGTCAAATTTATAAATTAATAGTGATTTATTTTAAAGGCAAAATTAGGACTGAGCTCCCTAAACTTTCGTGTAATATGGTTATAAATCCTATGGCCTCTAACCTACTTAAACACGTGAATTTGGGTTCCCATTTGATCAAAATCATAAACATAGACGATAAATTCTTATGCGAGTTTTGATTGAATTGGAGAAAATTTTAAATGATTTGAGAATTTCACCCTTCAACTTTAAGTCACGTGATAGTCACATTTGATTATATCGTCCACCCTGACAATTTTGGTCAAAAAAATAATAGATTCAAACAAAATGAAGATCCATAAACACTGGTCCATCACGGTGACACCATGTAAAAGGTTAAGGAGTTCAGCCTTAATTTTCTAAATTTTTAAAGTCATCCTTAACAATTATTAAAGCAATATTTTGTTTTCTCTATTCTATGGACCAAGTCTTCAAGCTATTTAACTAGTCGAATTGAAGGCACTCGAATTGTCAAGCCATATACCCCTTTTACTATACCCTGCAAATCAGCATTATGAACAATTATAGCAAAATATACAACACAGCTCAGATGAATTTAAACAAGGCATACCTTGTTTGTCATTCTAGCAAATTCTATTCAAGTTCTTACGAACACGAGCTTTAGATTGTAAAATGTAAGGTGTATTTCGTAATTTTTCGTCATTTCATGGAAAATTTGTTCAATACCAACACCCACAGTAAAATACATGTTGACACTACATGACCCTGATGTACCAAGATGCCATCAATGTGAACAAGAACAGCCATGTAATTGGCCAGAAGCCGACTTGTAACTGCGTTCCCAGGTATCAACCGGAGTAGCATCTGCATGAGGAACATGACGAGGATGTTTTTCTCTCTTGTCGCCCCGGATTTGCTTCAATGCGTGCTTAAGAGCAGGCAGCAAAGCCTCCACGCATTCAGCAACAGCATTGGGATTCCCCGGCATGTTAATTATCTGAACATGTAGTGCAATCAGAAACATGTATACCACATCTTCAAAAAATGTATGAAAGAAAGAAATAATAAAATCCTTTGACGACCAATTAGGCAATCTACAGTGGATAAGGTTAAAGATGGACAGATTGTACACCTTTGTGTAAAGTTAAAAATGCTAGTGCTCACTGAATTTCTAGCAAAATTTCAAGCGGTCACTTAACTTCATTGGTTCCAAGTTATGAACTTAAACTTTGTCACAATTTGGTCACTGAACTTAAATGTTATCTCTTTCCATTATTTCTAGCAAAATTTCAAGCGGCCACTTAACTTTATTGGTTCCAAGTTATGAACTTAAACTTTGTCACAATTGGGTCACCGAACTTAAATGTTATTACAATTTAGTAATTCTGTCTATATCCATTAGTTTGACTAATGGGAACGTTGACATTGCAGTCTAGTAGGCAAAATAACTAAACTACCACAACACTTTTTGCATTAGTTGGACTAAATAAGGACGGAGTGACCTAATCGTAACAAAATTTTAAGTCCAGAGACCAACTTAAAATTCCATTCGAAAAAGTTTAGTGACCAGTGTATTTAACCCCCTTCATGTCTGGCTATGTATGTGGATGTGTAAAGAATGGGTCATCTTGTCATCAAACTTGCATTTATTCCACAAATTATCCAATATTCATTAAAAATTGAGCTCGAGACGTGTAATTGGGGTCATGGTTGATTTAGAATAGGGAGAAGAGGCAGGGAGCAAGAAGCCGGGAGAAGAGAGCGTGAAAGAGGAGAAAACGTGGCAGCCGCCAATCGCAATTTTATTCAATCATCAACTGTCTAAATCATAATGTCAAAACTATATAAATAGTAAAAACCTAGCTAAGTGATGGATTTGGGCCAACCCACTACTACAAGCCCAATAACAATAAAAAATAGAAAACATAAATGATAAAGTCCAATAACAATAAAAATTAAGTCTCGATGTCTCGATGATTTCTGCATCAATTCTCCTAGGGTGGGAGAAAAACTCGATCCTGTCGAGTGTATAAGTCATAAAGGCACCAATCAAT
>CAIGRP010053185.1:0-24275 GCA_903798385.1 Fraxinus cuspidata
GCAATTTTGGCAGCCTTTGCCTGAAGAGCATCACAAAAGAATCTGTAGAACAGTGCATAAATGTAGCTTTTGGCTTAGATTACTGCTTAATTTAGAGAAGTATTATATTGAAAAGATAATTATTTATTGTAGAAAAATGTGTGTTTCTCACATGCTTAATTGGGCTTGGCCCTCTCGCAGAAGCTTAGGACGGCCCATTTACGAACCTGGGCCAGCCCATTACATTTATTGGTGACCCTTTTTTGGCTTGTATGCCAGTCCCAAGGTGGGTTAAGCTTTTTCTCCAAGTAGCTCGATCCAACACCTCTATAAACACGTTAATCAATATATTCCATAGTGTCCCTTGGAGTCTGAGGGGTTCGCGGTTGCTGCTGTGAGAGCACGTGCCTTACGTACGCATACAACGTACATCCAATGGCATGCAAAGCCAAGACTCCAAATGAGAGTTTCAACCTCCTCTAACTCAATTCCAATTCCAATGTATAGTAATAACAAGTTAAATTTTGCATCTGATCAATGTTTCTAAGTAGTTCTCATATTTTAATAAAAGAAAAAAAAGTTAATATAACTTGAGTATCAACTTATAATTTGAATAATGTTATCTAGTATCTATCACAAGTCTGGATGCCTACCTAAACTTGTCCAATGAGTTAAATTTTAACAAGTTTAAGTGGGGCATCCAATGTCACTTAAACTGATGCTTAGATAGCATTCTCTAAATTTTATCAAAACGATACTTTTTTGTCCAATTATTGCGTAAAAATCTTCGGAAGACAATGAATAACTAATTAAAGAGCACATAGTGTTTTATTTTTTATTTTTAAATCCTCAAAGAAGATAAGAGCAAAATATTTTTAAAATTTGAAGATATTGTAGATACTTATAGCTAATCGATGTAATGCATTACAAAATGCCGATCCATTTGATCTTTCTTAAAAGCCTCCAACAAGATAGAGCAAGACGCTACAAGCCATATAGTATAGGAGTGATCACATTTTTAACGCTTAAAATTGTGTTAATATAGGTGCGTGCAAGTTCTACTGAACATAAGAAAATTGGGCCAATGTTCGCTTTACCATCCACCAAATAGGGGAAAAAAGAAAGAAAGAAAGAAACCAAGGGTTTGCTTTAGAAGACATAATTGTTGCCTAACTGTGGGGCTCATTGACATGAATGCAATGAGGAAATATAGATAGCTATTAAACACCAACTTATAATCATAATACATCACTATAAATTGGTGGAATGTTCCTGTCAAACATTTGAATTTATTACCTTATTGATTTAAGTTGCACCATAAATATATATATAGCATATCTATCTCTATATAAACACATTCACACACTAAATCTTGTGTTTTCTACTCAAAACACACACACACACTCCTTTTTTTTTCTTTAGTGAACTAGTTCTTCTTGAACCCCACCCCCCTATCATCTACCCAAAGAGTAAAATGAATAAGTGTTATTTTCATCCCAAAGAGTTTGTTGTGGGGGTTTGTGCATTGTGCTTGAATCGAAGGCTTTTAGTTTTAGCTTCAAAGCAAGGACATATTCAACAAACAAAAGCAACTCATACAAAGAAACCCTCCATGGCCTTGCCCAAGATTTTTGCACTAAATGGCCAACAAATCAGACACCATAAATCCGACTATTGTCTTAGTTCCTCCAGCAGTCGAGAAGGTTAGAAAAGTGTGTTCGTTTTGTGTTTTGTGTTGTTAATCCTCTCGATCGGAAATAGAACATCAGGCCTTTAATTCTAGGAAATCTCTCCTCTAGTATGTGTTACTTTTTTCCCTTTTTTGTGGGTTTATGTTTATGTTTATGTTCTTGATTACTACCATAAAGGAAAGATCACATTGATGAAGAAACAATAAAAAGAAAGTAAGTTTAGAGTCTTGCATACTTTGCATGGATTTTAGTGAAAGTATTGTATGGAGAGATTCATATCATAAGATTTAACAAGGTTTTACGCTGAGTATTAACGAACTCAACTTTCCTCTCTACCAGGCTTGGGACCAGATATATTTGATAGCCTATATATTTTGATGAATTTAGCCTTTAGCAATGTGATTATGGCTTACTCATATACTCGAAGTCTTCAACATGTACTTAGCCCATATTTGACTCTTATTTTTTAAAACTCATTTTCATCGCAAGTTTCATGGAATCCTCAACTTTTACCATCTTTTAAACCATATATTCCATCAATTTTTATCATGATTTATAGAAAATCTGATTATTAGTGAACCAAACGGGGGCGCAATATATATCTGTACAAGATTATTGTGCAATTAACTTTCCTAAATTAGTGCAGGTTAGTGCTATAAATCTTTGAGGACCCCATAGTTTGTTGTTTCACATTGCCTAATCAACTTTATTCTTAGCAATAGATTGGGAATCAAATGGCATAATGCATAAAAGATTATCCTTTTACATAATCATTTTAGTTATTTTTATGTGGGACCAAGAATTCAACTCTATAAGATATGGTTATATTCTTGTTATATGTAATAGTCAAGTTGTATTCTTTTTTCTTTCCTTTGATTGGGAAGTTTGGCCCTGAGGACTAAATCATAATGGATAATATTTAAAATGAAAAATAAATTCCAAATTTGTTCGTTAACTATCTTATCTAGTATTTTGTATTATCGTACTTTAAGATTTTCTCCCATTGCAGAAGCCTTTATATCAATCAAGTTTGAAGACAATGGTGTTGCCTCTTGGGACAAGGGCACAACCAAGAAAATCAAGAGTGTAGTAGAGCAAGAGAAGCTGCGTAGAACGCTAATGTGGCGGAGGCGGATTGGCTACCTCTTCCAGCTTAGCAGATGGAGGAGATCTAGTAAACACAATGTGGGTACAAAGTTAGAAGGGGCAAAGGTTAGATATGGATGGATAAGAACCCTTGCAAAGAGGAGGACCAAAGAATAAATAGTTGACAAGCCTATCCAACACTACTCTCATCAATTACTCTACCAGATGTATAAAATGTTAAAAATGCTTTTGGTGTTAAATCATGGAGTGAAGGTAGAGGATGAGTGTGTACATGAAAAGAATATATATTCACGAACTTCCTCAAAAAAGATATGCCATGAAAGTTGTCACATTCATTCAACTTGCAATAATTTGATTATTCTCCTCAAAAAAATTTAGACTACATCATAAGTGACAAGCTCTCGCAGTATTAGAGTAGAACATAAGTGTCATCCCCAAAAATGATTTACCACAGTAGGAGCACGATTAGTACATAGTAATGTATGACTGCTTAGTACAACGTACGAGATTTTTTCACTTACTTTTTTACCTTGAAATTATGTAATAATGTCATGTCCATCTTATCAAACATACTGCTAAGGTATATTTATATTTTTGTCACGATGTGATTAATTTGGAACTTGGTAATTTTTTATAGATTCTCCACTAAATCGAAACATATAAGAGGCATAAGGGCCATACATATATTCTGATTGGCCTTGTCCTCTTATTGTCTGCAAGAAAAAGGAAATGCTTGCTTATGTCCAAAGAATCAGTTGAAATGTAATGAAAATCTTTTTCTTGTCCTAAAAAAATGGACATAGTTTTCATTTTTCAAGTGTCAATCCCTAATCATAGAACTCAATACCCTTTATCCCCACAGGCTCACAAATGGCATGCCTGTGTAAGGGACTAATAGGTGTCTTTGTTCAGTCATTTCAAATCATACTAACCAAGAAAAATTCTGGGCAATTTGTCCCATCTGTTGGCTCTAGCTGAACAAGGAAAAATTCTACAAGAACCATCAAGCATTAGCATCAATAAAAACTTTAATTTGGTAAAAAAAAAATCAAAATGCATCTAATTTTCGATCTAGTAAACTTAAAAATGAATAATATGCAGCACAGACCAATGAATGCTGAGAATCATCCTATTTAGCACCTTCGTAAATTTAGTAAAGTAAGACTATCCCACCCCAGGTGCAATCTATTAAGTGTGCAAAAGTTGCAGAGGAAGATAAAAAGAGATAAGGAAATAGTTAGTGAAGAGGGACCCCTCATATCCACCAAGAATCCACAAAATGTGACATCAATAATAAATGGTATCAACTTTATTTGCTTTCTATTCATCATGGTAGTTAAAGAGGGATCATTTTGGGAGCTGAAGTCAAAGAAGTTGTATAAGGCACATTGTTTTCTCACACTGCATTGAAAGAGCCCATACTTTGTAAAGCATAAATCAAATAATACCCTACCAAGACTTTAGACAAAATGGTAGGCCTAAGAATAAAATTTAGATTCATCCATTTTCTTTATGGTACAGAACAGTCCATTTGATTTGATCCTTTTCATTTACATATCTTTTTGAGTATGGATTTGCAGTGTCGTCTGTGGTTGGTGAGGATTCAGCTAGATCTTTCTTTTTATCAAGGCAACAATTCAAGAAATTTTATGTGATTTTATTATGGCAATAAATAATAATAATTCATTTAGTAGAAAACCCAAGGACACAGAATAGAAGAGGCCCTTTCTCTCAATAAGAATTTTGGCAGGTTCTATCTTGCACACTATCTCATCTCTTCTTTGAACGATTTCCTGGACCAGTTGATACTTTCGTTCAATATTTTTTTCATGCTGATAGCTTGGTTCTTTTGTATTTGTCACCGCTCCATTGTTATCATGTTACATAGTAGTGAGATATAGGAAGAACGACCTCAAGGTGTAGCAAAAACTTTCTTAGACACACAGCCTCCTCAACTGCTTCATAAGTTGGCATGTACTTTGCCTCCATGATGGAATCAACAATACAAGATTGATTGATACCCTTCAAACCACTACACCATTACCCAATTGGAACACTGATCCTTATGTGGACTTAGAGAGTCTCTATCAACTTGAAAATTAAAATCAATATTACTAGTAGGGATATGACGTCAAGCAAAATAAATAAATATTATCTCTAATTCTATAAAGATACTTGAGTGTATGCTTAACAATAGTCTTATATTTCGGTCTTGAGTTTGACTGATATCCACTTGACGCCCTATTTGAACAGGGCCTGCGTGGCCCTGTTCATGTAGCAAGGCCCTGCTAAGAATTGTAGGTCTAAACCTCCATCAAGTTTCTATGAAGACCAGGCAAATTGTTCCAGCAATAATCGGCAAAATATCATCAATTGGGTTGCTGATTCAGAAGCATGTCATCACATTACTTCCGATTTATAGAACTTGGCTATTCATTCAGAATATGGTGACAATGAGATAACCATTGGCGACAATAATGGTAACCCAATCATTCACACATGTTCTACCTTTCTCCCACACCCACTAGCAATTTTATATTAAGGATCTGTTTGACAAAAATTTTAATTTTGCTTCTTATAAAAGAGTTTCTTGAAAAAGCTAGCTTAAACCAACCTCTTTAAAAAACTCTTCTAGTCAAACAAAGCATTTTAAGAAAATCATTTAAACTGGTTCAAAATTAGCATTTTAATCTCAGAAGCAACGTTTATTTCAAAAATCATGTCAAACGGACCTAAATGATGTCATGTGTGCACCTTCATTAATCTTTGAACACTAGCTTCCAATGAATAAAGATCTTTGTTGAGCAAGTACACTTTCCTAAAGGTCAATGTCTAGTTCAAATGATAAGAGCAAAGCCTTTCAAAACTAATGGAATGTGTTTGATACTTGTTTGGGGAGGAGCAAACTCCCTCTATCCCCTTTTATGATAAGAAAAAGCACTTGCTTGCAGAAAATGCATGTAAAGATGTGCCCAAATCACAAAATAATAATAATAATAATAAGCAAGGTCCCAATATTGTAGATCATTTTCATGAGTTTGAAGAGGGAGATATAGGCTTTTCTATCCATAAATTACTTGAAGTTTCTAATCTGGGTTATGATCATTCCCCAACTTTAATTGGCAGGTAATGGAAAAACTAAATACATATGCTCTACAATCTACAGGTAAAATTCAAATATCAATCAAAATGAAATATATCAGACTGGAATGTCAAGAAGTACAAATAACCAATAGAAGCAGACTCAAAAACATTTTTTTTCCCCATTAAATCTGTGGCTTTATAGATAAGCAGTAATAGTATTTAAACAAATTTTCTTCCAGTACAATCACGCAACAAGTAGCACCTTATTAACTGAAAATAGTCATCTCTATCCTCAGCACCACATGTATGAGATCGCAAAATTGAAATAACTACACGCGACGTTTCTTTCGGAGACGGCAACCATTATGTGGCTTCCGAGTGGTGTCCTCGATGTATACAACTGGATTCAGATCACCCCGTGAATGAGTATAGCCCTCTCTAAAGCTTAGAACGGCTTGCTTCTTTTTCTTGAAATAAGTAAATCCATTTACTTTCATCACAACAGACTTCAATTTCATCTCCCTTACTTTACGTCCAATGTCTTCTGCAGCTGCTTCAGCAGAGTATCGAGAGACTTTACCTCCTTTTGTTGCTAATTTTCCAGCAGAAGTTCCCAGTTTTTTGTTCCCTTTAGAATCCGTAACAGTTATAAAGGTATTGTTTCGCATCAGCTTTACATGGACGATATCAGCATTTTGCTCAAGATGGAGCTGAGAAAGCGATGGTCTGCCCATTGGATTATATCCGTTTCCCTGAATTATTTCCCGGACGAAGTCCATGGATCTAGAAGTTCTTCCTGCCTCATCCTCAGTTTGCCGTCCAGAATGAATGTAGCTCCTGAAACCCACAGCATATGGTAGAGTCACTCTCTCCTGCACTTTCATCAAACCAAGCTCCCCAGCCAACTTTCCCAAAATTGACGACTCGGGATGTGCATTGCCTTTGAAGGTTTCTGCGCAAAATGCATACATATGACGTAGAGGAAAAGGAATCATGATTAAATTGAATTGCAAAAGATTGTTGCTCAAGCAGCACATCAGTCAGAGTAAGAAGATTATAACTCACCACACACTTCCCTCCCTTTTTCTACGTTCTTGATTAACTAGTTAACTAATTCTTTTTTATTTATTTCCCCAACAATTCATCAATTTATATTCAGGAAAATGCATAGAAGGGGAAGGGGAGTCCATCTTTGTTCTTGGCTAACAATTAAGATATGGCGGGGGTGGTGGCATATTTCCAAACAATATCCAATCGTTAGACATTGTAATGCTCAGCATCAAAGTCTCAATCTATCAACATATGGAGCTATCAACATATCACAGCTACTGCAAAAGCTTAGATTTAATGCAACACAAAATTTGGTTTGCAACTTTAATTTCAAAATATTAATTTGAAATAAAGAAGGCAAATTAAAAGGATCCTAGTTTGACCACATGTGGTCATCCTAATATGGCCAAAGCTCTAATAAAGCAATGCACCAATGACCAAATATAAGAGCTTGGATCCATCCACTTACAAAAGTCAGCACGACCCAGAAGCATTAGGCTCCATAAATGGCTCGAGCTCAGAAATGTCGCATTCAATCTGGTGTAGGTACGAGTAACACACAAAGCAGGGTGGTTCCTATCAAGACTCGGAGGACTTGACAAAAGAGTGGCCCGCACAAACAGTGTGGCGTCCATTGACTGACTGACTCAAAATGGTTTCCATTACCTCTCTCGATACTAACTTTAAATGATTTGTTCATGCCTCTTAACTTACTATAACACTGTTGGATTCTATAACAATCATAGTCACTCGGAACATTAGTGTTAGAATGACCACCCTCCAACTTCGACCTAACCGCCGGACATTCCGGCGAATTTTAATTTAGAGGCTTTGAACATCATTGCCAATGAAATTCCATATACAGGTTATGTATAAACAAAAATGTACGAATGATTATTCGAAAATTAGCAAACAAAAACCATACAATACTGAAAGATCTCACAAAAATTAACAATCTTCACTTAAAAAACAAAATCCAAACAAAAATACTCACATATATACGAATCCAAATAATGCATAGAATAAATTTATGCATATAACATAAAAAATGGAGTAAAAAGATCAACCAACCTGAGTAGAGATGGGAGTTGTTCGTGTTTTGCGAGAACGCATGAAAGGGTCGATGGGATTCGAGTCGAAGGATCCGAGAAGCTTGGCCGGAAAGACAAGCCTGAATACCGGGGCCGAAAAGGCTTTTTCGGAAAATCATTTTTGGATTTTGCTTTATTGAAAGAATGGATTTTGGAAGAAATTTGAGACCAGGGTTTCGTAGGGTTTTTATACTAATGGATACGGTTGGGAGTTCGAAACTGTGCAGCTTCTTGGTCAGTTTGAGAGAAGGAAAACATAGCACTATTTGTCCATCATTATTTCAATTTTTTTTTTCTAAAATTCATTTTCAATCACGCATTCTTCAAAAATTTATCATTTAAAAATTTATTTTTCAACTTTAATGATAGACAAACGGGACATAGTCATGTTTGGTTGGGGACTGGGCTCTTTGTTATAAAAGAGAGAAAGAAAAGAGAAAATAAAAGTTTATAAACTTGTGTATTATAATGAAAATCAAAACCTTATATTTATAAGGAAAAATTAGGGATATCATAGTAATAATTTCTAAGGCTAAATGGGCACAACTAACTTTAACTAATAAATTTACTATTTACAATAATCTCCCTTGAATGACATATAATAAAATAAATGTCTAACTTTTATATATATATAAAAAATCAAATAAAATAAAAAAGTCAAACGAATGAAAAATAGTACAATTATTTTGGAGTATTAAAGATAAATGTTGCTTCATTAAAACCTTATTAGGAAAACCTAATGAGATATACAGTTACTCCCCTTGATATTGATTACTGAAAAAATTTTGAGTTAACGCATTCCAATCTTGTGAACTAATTCTCTTAAATATAGATGTTGGCATGCTTTTGTAAATAAATCAATCACTTTGTCACTTGAGCAAATTTGTTGAATATCGATTTTGCCATTCTTCTGAAACTCGTGTATGAAATAATTTTGGATAAATATACTTCGTCATGTCACTTTTGACATAGCCTCCTATAAGTTATGCAATACAAGCAGTATTATCAACCATACACATTATCGGCATGCTTCATAGAATGCAATAATTTCAAAATGATTTGAGAATGTTGCTATATTGCTTCATAGATTTTCATGATATAGTTGTTTATATATGTGTAAACACATATCTTGTTTATATTTATCTTTATGTGAGTTAGAGAGATAACGTGCATCTGCATATCCCACTAAAGCAGATCCCGACTTTTGAGAATAAAATAATTTAAAATCAATAATACCCTATATCGGGTCGAGTACAGTTTGCAAGATAATTCAATACTCCAATTGTACTAAGATATGGTACATCAGAATCAATAACATTTTCTTCATTTTCAATTGGACGAAATTTATCTTTTTTCACATTATGTGATCGAACAACCATATGTGATGCCAATGGATGAGTATTATCCAGGGTTTTAAGACTTTTCTGTATATGTAAATTGATGAACAAATAATCTTTTTAGGAAATGTTCAATCTACAACCCGAGACAGAATTTGATTTTTCTTAAATCTTTCATCTCAAACTCATTTTTCAAATAATCTACAATTTTGTTGAGCTCTTTAGAAGTTCCAATTAAATTTAAATAATCAACATAAACTACCACAATTATAAATCCAATATTTGTTTTCTTTATAAAAATACATGGATGGACATCATCATTTTATAACCCTCTTTCAACAAATATTCGCTAAGGCGATTATACCACATGCATCCGGATTGTTTCAATTCATATAATGATCTTTGCAATTTAATTAAGAACATGGTTCTCGAGCACGTGCCATTTGTTTTGGCACTTTAAGTCCTTCAGGAACATTCATATATATGTCACTATGAATTAAACCATATAAATAGGCAGTTCTTACATCTATAAGGCTCATATCGAGTTTTTGTGATACAATCAAACTAATTAAGAATCTAAAAGTGATAGTGTTCACTACAGGAGAATGTATTTCCTCATAATCAATTTCTGATCTTTGTGAGAAATATTGAGCTACGAGTCCGATTTTTTATCTTATAATTTCATTATTTTCATTTTTTTAGTACAAAAACCTATTTGTATCAAACAGATATTACATTTTCAGGTGTTCGAACTACATGTCTAAACACTTTCCATTTCTCTAAAGAATTCAATTACGCCTATTTGACTTCTTTCCATTTTGACCAATCATTTCTATGTAGACAGTCTTTAGCAGACTGCGATTTAGGATCCTCATTTTGCATAATATCAAGAGCCACGTTAAAGACAAAAATATTATCTATAACAACATTATTTTGTTCCCATAATTTATGAAATAACATATAGTTTATTGAAATCTCATTATTTTCGTACACTTGTGATTCTTTAGAAACTATATTTTCAATATTTGATTGATCAATTTTTTTTTTATATTACTTTTTAAGTTTTCTATTTATTTTTCTCATATACCTTTATTTCTAAAGGTACAGAGTCTTTTGAACCAATTGATCAACCACTCTTCTACCATATTTGAGATTCTTTTGCTATAACTGATTGTCATGTACAAACATCAATTTTTACTGGAATATTTTTTCCTAGTACATGACTTTATCACTTTTCATGTATCAACAAATACAGCTGCCAATTGATTTGGGACTCTTTGCAAATGAATGATTTTTTCAACATCTTGCTCACATTAATTGTTGTGGGGTCAGAGAGATATAATTGTTTCATTCCAAGAAATTTTACCTTATTTATCATAATGTAGTTTTACCCCTCCCAAAATTTGGAATGTCACTTTATTAAAATGAAATTTGCAAAACATCCAGTAAATAAATCACATATTAAATGTTCAAGGTACCTAATAATAGATGGTGAATTAAAATCCACATAAATCTCAAGTTTTCGTTGGGGACCCATTTTAGTACGTTGTGGGGGTGAAATTGGGACTTGGATAGCACAACCAAAAACTCACAAGTGAGAAATATTATGTTCATGATCAAATGTCAGTTGCAAAGGTAAATATTGATAATATATTGTTGGCCTATTATAAACTATTGACGCAATATGTAATATGACATAATTTCAAACAGAAGTTAAGAGTTTTGTTTTCATAAATAATGATCTAGCAATAAGTTGTGGAAGTTTAATAAAAGACTCCATTTTGTGTATGCACATGTGCAATTGAATGTTCAATAACAATCCCAATGACATGCAATAATTATCGAATGCTTGTGATCTAAATTTACCATCATTGTCAAGACTAATTGTCTTGATTGAGTAAATGGAGAATTGCGCTAGTAATTTTATTATTTGAGCAAGTAGACTAGCAAATACTACATTTCTAGTGGAAAGTAGGCAAACATGTAACCATTTAGTAGAAGAATCAATTAATACCATAAAATAACGAATTGGTCCACATAGTGGGTGTATTGGCCCATATATAGCTCCATGAATTCTTTCCAAGAAAGTTGGAGATTCAATATTAATCTTTGTAGTCGACGGTCTAATGACTAACTTACATTTCGAACAAGATACGCACGGATAATCATTAAATAAAATAATAGTTCTTTAAATTATGTTCACGTGTGTTGTTTATTATTCAACGCATCATTATAGTTCCCGAATGTCCAGTCAATCATGCCAAAAGTATAAAACTTTTTGTTCGTGATTATATTTAATTCGATTATTTTTATAAATGTATAATACATGCCCGATGAGAGTGCATGAAAATTTTCTTTTATCTGCTTTTGGCCAAATACAAAAGAAGTTATACAAATATATTCAACATTATTTTCTTGCATCGTCTCAATATGATATCCATTGCAGCGGATATCTTTAAACTAAGCAAATTTCTGCTGAGTTTGCTAGAATAAAGTGTATCATCAATATATAATTTTATATTATTTGTTAAAATAATACAAGCTCTTCCGGAGTTTTCAATGATATTCGATACACCTGATATCATATTTACATTATTTTATACTAATGTTCCAAAAAATATTTTTTGTTATGAAAAATAGTATATATAGTTACACTATCAAACAAGCAGGTATCTTGGCAATCCATCATGAATATATAACAAAACAGATATATTTTAAAAACTTAAATCTAAATTTAAAAGAGTAAACATAATTAAATATTATGAAATTAACGATTCATAACAAAGTTTCAATTTTGACGAAAAGTAAAAACAGATTTTAAATTGAATTTCTAAAATGAAAGAAAATACTATAAAGTAAACTAATCTATATTTTTTTATCACACCACCCCCAATCAAATAGTCAATATCTCTATTTGGATCAGCAAAGAAATCAAAGATATTCAAATGAGTCATATCAATTGGACCATCATAATCAACAAAATTTGTCTCTATTTTTCACTTTTCCTTGATTGATTTTTGGTAGAGATCTATAAGGTGTTTTTCCATGACATGTATGTGCCCAATACCCTTCCATTCCACATCTAAGGTAACTTTTTTTCGTGCTCCTTTTTGGATGTGTTACTTTCATTTGCTTTGTGCTATTTGAAATTGTTACCTTGTTGCTGATAGCTTTGTTAATTATTTCGTCCATGGTTTATTTCATGTGCATGTCCCCTTCCATGTCCAAATTCGTGTTCATGTCTATGTTCACATCCTTGTCTTAATATTGTATTTATTTTAGGCAATGTAATACCATTTTCATCAGGCAATGGTAAAGAACAATTGGATGTAACCCATGATTTTTTTAGCAGCAGTTCATTATTTTATTCAGTCACAAGTATGCATTATATGCGTTGAGTACTTTTTGAAACCACGTTCATAAACTACTATTGTAAGAGCACATTCGAGACGTGAAAAGGTGAGGAATTTTGAATATATCTTCATCAGTGATTTTTTCTCGACACAAGGTCAATTTTGAATATATTCTAAACAGTTTAGAATTGTATTCACTAATAGCTTTGAAGTCTTGCAAGCAAAGGAAAATCCACTTCTAGCGGGCTTTTGGGGAAGACTGTAGTCATATGATGATCTTTTAGTTAATTTTTTCCAAAGAGCCTTTGATTCTTTCTCAATAACATGTTCAATTTTCACTCAATCGTGAAGATGATGACGAAAAAAAATAAGTGCATTTCCTCGATCCTACAAGGATTCTTTGTTTCTCTTTTATTGTCTCTCCCAAACCTTTTGAGACAATATTGATATCAGCATCGAGTACCCATGTCAAATAGTTTTTACCCAATATGTTGAGTGCAACAAACTTAAGTTTTGTGATGTTTGCCATTTGATTAAAGTATCATCGAGTACCCATGATAAATAGTTTGTGCCAAATATGTCAAGTGCAGCAAACTCAAGCTTGGTGATGTTTGCCATTTGATTAACTACACAATAAAAAAAATACAACTAGTTTCAAATAATCTGATTAAACATCACATAATAGTTAATCAAATAGTCAATATAACATAACTTACGTGTTTTCTTTTAGAGATAAATACTAATTTAAAATAATATGTTGTTCGAAACATGTTCTACTTCGGGAGCATATTGTATTTTATTATTGCTTATTCAAGAACAATATGCCAATATTCTTCTCTAATATTAAAAATTATAATTCAAGTTTTTCACGAGCAAATTATAATGTTGTGTTACTGCAGGAGTAACAACAAACTTATTTTTTTTATAAGCATAAGCTCTTCAAGAGCCAAAGTATCATCGAGTACCCATGATAAATAGTTTGTGCCAAATATGTCAAGTGCAGCAAACTCAAGCTTGGTGATGTTTGCCATTTGATTAACTACACAATAAAAAAAATACAACTAGTTTCAAATAATCTGATTAAACATCACATAATAGTTAATCAAATAGTCAATATAACATAACTTACGTGTTTTCTTTTAGAGATAAACACTAATTTAAAATAATATGTTGTTCGAAACATGTTCTACTTCGGGAGCATATTGTATTTTATTATTGCTTATTCAAGAACAATATGCCAATATTCTTCTCTATTATTAAAAATTATAATTCAAGTTTTTCACGAGCAAATTATAATGTTGTGTTACTGCAGGAGTAACAACAAACTTATTTTTTTTAATAAGCATAAGCTCTTCAAGAGCCAATAATATTCTTTTAGAATAGTATTGTGTTGTACTTCTTTGGGAGTGACAATAAAATATTCTTTGAAAATATTTATGAAATTGCGATTTATAATAAAGTAGTGAACAAGTATAAATTATAATATAATATACATATATCCTATATATAGCAACAGTTATTGTAAATTGCATTAATTGAATAGTTATGAGAGTGAATCGTGCATTATCATCCAACTAAAATTTAATACAATTGTCGTGAATTACGTACAAATAAAACTGGGTTAGATATCCATAGGATCACGTCAATAACAAATACTTGCACATGAAAGTATTTATATAAATATATTTAAGTTGAATTGTTGTGCTTTTTATAAAACAAATAAGAGTATTTAAGTTTATTAATAAACACATTCGCAAACACAAAATTTACGTAAATACGCACATCGATATAAAATTTACACAAAGTACACAATCCAAAGTACGAGGAAGACATAAGGGATAAACTGATTGTCCCGGGATTAAATCCCGAGTCAAACTAGAGGGAATCCTGATTTGACCAGAGATTTAATCCTGGGACAACAAGTACGGCTCAAGACATAATTGTTGCATGTATTAAATGCATACGTTGACTAAATAAAGCAATAATTAATGTGAACAAATGAAAATAAAAGAAGATTAATAGCCGCCTCGTTTGGATGCATATATATGTAAATAAAAAAAAAATCACATGTCACCAAATTAATTTTGGTACACATGATAGATGATTATGCTTATAAAAGTTATTACCTTATAACTAATTTACTTTAATTTTGAGAGAATCTGACTGATAACGTGTTATAAAATAGAGAAAATAAAAGTCAATAAACTTGTGTGGATTATAATAATAACTAAAGCCATATATTTATAAAGAATGATTAAGGATACAATGATAATAATTTCTAGAGTTGTAGGGGTACAATTGTATTCATTGATAAACTTACTATTTACAGCAATTTTAAATTTTTTTAGAGAAATTTAGGGCTAGCTCTCGAATAAGTGAGGTTCAAGCTCTCAACATATTTAAACATGTAAAAATAGGTCTATGTGCTAAGAAACGGTTAATGTGGATGTTAAAATTGCACTTGACTTAATCAACGAAGTTTTAGGTTCTCGATCTATTTAAAAATCTAGGTCCATACATGATAGAATTGTCAATTCGAAAAATTAAAATCACAAACGACTTGTTAATCACCACTAAATCAATTGAAAGGTGAATGCCATTTTAACCTTTTCATTGACAATTTCAAAGGTCTGGGGACCAAAAATCTCACTTTTGAAGTTGGGGGATACAAAATCACATTAGAGAGTCCCGACCTAATTTTTCCTTATTTTAAGTGACCATTGTAATCTCAGAAAATTTATTTGTTTTCACGTTTTAATTTCGAAAAAAATAAAAAAAATAAAAAAATTGCATTTTCGGAAGGAAGCCTTATCTTATTGTTATAATAACTCAGCTCACATACTACTTTTTACTCATGGAATGATAAGAAAATATTATTTAGTTTAAAATTTGAACAATGTTAGCTGCATATAATGATTTATATACAAACAAGGTGTCAGAGAGTTGTGAAGTTCACATTTTGTCAATACCTATTATGTCAACCATCATGTCACCTACTTTCTGACAAAGTAACATTATTCAAGTATTATTTGGTTGAATAATTTCTAACCTAATCATATTTAATCACATCGTGTTTATTTAAACAATTATGTAAATCATTATTTACATGTAACACAATTGTTAAAAATTACTTTATAAGTAAATTTACTTAAAATTAACTTTTCAAGCTTAGCCAAACATGTAAAAAGAAAAGTTGGAGACTTCAATTTTTCTTCATTGATGAGCACAATTTTGCAAAGAAATAGTTTCGAGAAGAGATGGAAAACATGCTAACGAGTGATTTAATCCCAACAGCTTACCAAAAATTGAACGTCTATACAATGTCAGTAAGCTATCTTATGTGTTACAAAGATATGGTCATCACATTCATCGAGCCCTGAAAGTAAGAAAATAAAATAATCGTTCTATTCAATTCTTAAATGCGTCATAAATTTCGACCTAAGTCAAAACTTTTAAGGAATCATATATTTAGACAACACACGAATCAACGAGTACTGAAATCGATCTTCTTCCAGATTGATTTTCGATACTCCCACAAAAGATTAATCTTGTCCATTCATTCAACTCAATAAATACATATGGCTTCATTCAAAGCGTTCTTTTCTATAAACAGGTAATATTTGATTGAGCAGGAGAAGGAATATTGTACAAAATGGACAAATATATGGAAAGAATGCTTCATACAAATGTCAACAGCTAAGCGAAGTACCAAATTCTGCTGAAGGTTGCAAGGCGCGAATTCTGATATCGTACTTTCTCTGGTTGGAGTTTTCGCTGACTGAAGACGAACCCGATCCATTTCTCATGAGCCGGTAACTAGCAACATTTTCATCATCAGCATTTCCAATAAGGTTACCGCATTTTCGACACAAAAGTTTTGTTCTCTGACGGAACAATCCCCAAGAGTGCTTGGAAAAGAAGTAGGGTACACAGTAGAAGTCTTTGACCAGATTGAATCTGCCCTCATCAATGGAGAAAAAAGAAATAATACCTTTCTTCATAGATTTACCATATTTGGAACCAATTGTTGACGTATTCCGACTAGATGAACTCAGGTTTAAATCAAATCCACAAGAACCACAGCTGCATGAGCGAATCAAATTCATAACTACAATGCACAGAAGCCATCAAATTCTAAGAATGGCCAAACGATAAAACATAAGCAACCAACTGATGAAAGAATACAATGGAAATTGACAGCTCGTTAGACCATAGAGCATTTTTTGTCACATTCAGGATGAGTATATTTAATGTTCAAACAGATGCATGTTAAAATAGTTTCTAGGAAACGGAACACGTCATTATGGGATATGATTCAAGATCGCCAGAGCCTACAGGATGTTGGGTGATATTGATGTCTAACTTTTCTGACCTAATTTCAAATTACTGCAACTCAGCTTTCATTTTACGGATTAACAGATTTTTTATGTTTATTTTCCAACAAGCCCAGCTAACCTTTTTAAACCAAGTTCCCTTTTCTGCCTGACCAAGGGTTCATGTCATTGTCCATCTCATCCTAACTTCATATTGTAACATTTCATACAGCTTTCTTACCAACCTTTTTAAATAGAACTAGAGGGTTCTCTCCCAAAAGTCTTTAGGAAAAACTGGTACAAGATACAAACGACGGTGCATCTTTTGTCCACCTTTATTGAAGTCTGAATGTCAAATATAATATCAGTGCACAACCTAGGACATAAAATAACTTAATTTTTTGTTGGGTCACACCTCACAGTCAAACCATCTCCTCTTCTTTTTTACATTTTTTTCCTGGGAAAATCCATATATATATATATATGAGGTTTTCAGGCTCTCACCTACACTTAACCTACTTTTGTTGGTTGTTCTTTTCCTTCCCTTCTCTCTTTTACGATGTGAAGGTGTTGATGAGGGTTTACCTTTCAAACTTATGGGTTTCAATATTTTCTGCACTGATTGTAATTAGAGTCCTTCGTAAACTAGAAATACACAAGAGTCAAAAATCACAATTTGTTGCATCATAGACTACTTCAGCTACCAGCATTGGCTGCCTTTGGCCAGCATACCTATGTATTCTTTGTTATCTTTACATTGGGGCCAACTTATTGGTGTCCTTGGGACTAGCAATTATTGTTGCATAATTGGCCCAGTGCTGTAGTACAACAGCACGTGGAGGGATCATTGGGAATCCCTTGAAAACTAAAAAGAGAGAATTCCTTTTAATAATTTGCACAGCCAGAAGAGTAAAATTCAATTGAATTGAAGGGGAAGAAGTTTGGTGGCAAAAGCATTAACAAACACATTTTAGTACACATGATAATTGAAGAACAGAGACAGATTGTGAATAGTGACTTTGCTCCACCTGATTAAAAGCAATAACATATATTTGTAACCGTATGTTTGTGATCAATGTTATGATCGCAAATCTTTGTAACAAATGATATCGGAGCTAGGCGTGGACTTGCTACTTGAGCAACTGGTAAGACGATTGGAAAAGATGGTTGAAGTTATATCTAATCATCAAAAAAATAACCTTGGTGCAAGATCTACGAGTTCTTTGAGATGTTAGATAAAAATTGCATTCTTCAACCAACAACCAAGATATCAAACATACAGTTAAAAATTTGGAAGGCTTGGAGCATATACAACAAAAATTGGATATAATACTGAAATATACAGAAAATCTGGATGTGCCAGAGGTAACTCATGTCAGCATGGCTGACAACCAACATTCTCCAGCTAAGCCAAGATTGGGCGGTGAACAAGAGGTATTTCGGAACATGAAGTTATTACGTACATTGTGTGGCAGGATTTTACGCTGATGAAGGGCAAGTAATAGGCTTTGTCGTTATGAATTTGAAACCAACCTAGGTGTGGCAATAATAATTCCTAATTGAATTTGAAGCCTGTAAAAATTTATGGAATGCAACATAATAAGGAGAATGTTCCTCGTGCATGGTAGTGTGAAGATCCCTAAGATCCACCTTGAGCGTAGGTCACATGAAGTGGAGGTGACTGGTGATAGCTGCCACTGATTAATCAAATCAGTTTTAGGAATGGATAAAGAAAATGAAGTCTGTAATATTTGAGTTGCCAAGTTACTTTGAAAATAATTAGTGACGGAAATAAACGGGGCAGAAGATCAGATACAACAAAGGTTCAATATTCTTTCAAATTGATCACAAACTGGAAAGGAAGGAAAAAATTGTAAAATTGTTATCAAATTCACTCTTGAAGACAAGGGTGTCCTCTATGGGGAATTGAATGAGATTATTTTGGCAACTTTGGTTGTATGTGGAGGTTAATAATTCCTCGAAAACCAACAGTATTTGGAGGTCTAGATTTCATTGAATAAATCTTACCCTTTCTACTTTCTCCTTATTTTGTTCGATTTTTCGTTACAAACAATTTGCCCTTGTAACATCTATTGTGATTGTCTAAGGTCCCTTCAACCTAGCTCAAAGACCTTGCATGTTGAGATGGACTCAAATATGCAATTTATAGATTTTGAACTCAAATCTTTCAACCTAAAGTTACTCCTAAAAAAAAAAAAAAACCTCCTAAAAATGTGAAAATTTGATTATCTTTCTTCTGTATACACCAGAAGAACAAAAGAAAGATCTAAATGTGCCTCGAGATAACTGCAACAATCATATCCTTGTAAAACATTCTTCCAACACTAAATACACAACCTGACACTGTAGAAGTCGTTCAAAGTTTTAAAACTCACTATTTTAGTTAATTAACAAAAAGATGATCACAATTCACGAATTCGAAGTACAGGAATAGCAATTTTCCATGCATTAATCAAATCAATTTGAACAAATTTCAGTAGGAAATCAAAATCCAATATGTTCGCATTCACTCTCACTCTCACTCTCACTCTCACACAATCACAAACACTAACAAAGACATCTGTGTTTTCAGTTTATTTATGTAACCTGTAAGTGACGTCTCTCCGGGAAGAAGCAAAGGAGGAGGAACACTGATGATTAATCAAATGCCCATTTGAAGTCTCCATCACTGTATACAGCTCTAGACGGTGGCAATTAGAGGCTGAAGGAGGCGGGAGGATACCGAGGCGGCGGCGGAGACGAAGGTGGTGAAAGTGGGAAGAAAGACGCGGCGTTTGTATGACTGATTAATATAATGACGCCATTTGCCGTAAAAATATCGACAGTTATCGTATAGAGTCTAGCCTCGTCAAAGAATCCGGAGTGGCTCCTCTACTGTGAAGTTTTTGCTATTATTTACATTGACCAAGTGTTTTTATTCTAAAGTCGTGTGAAGGGAACTGTATTGATGTATTTTTGCACGAGATTTTTGTAGTCACTGGAAGTAATTAAAGTGGATGAAACCAGAGAGAAGTTGTTCTTTGATTGATCATGATTGCTAAATTGCATGGGACGTCCTTTAACTTTTGAAAAAAAACGTGGTCTCCATTAACATTTCAAAATTGTACGAGAAGGAAGATTCTAGTCCAAATGGTTTGTCTAAACCAACGTTTTGAAAACGACCCGAAAAAGTCAAAGAATCAAGGGTCAAATAATCGTACCAAGGTAGAACCGAGATCAACCCGGAGTTAAAATAATAAATAAATAAATAGATTTAAAAATTCTATTGATTTGAATAATATTTTAAAATCCATGTTTAATTCAGCAATTTAACATTGTGGTTAAGTAAATGGGCCAAAAGGCCCAAAACAAAGTTATTAACCAAACCCCGAAATTAAAATGCAGCAGAAGTTCCAGAATCAATGATGTATGTGGCCGCCTCGTCTTCTCTTCTATCTTCTCTCTATACACACACATAAAAATATGCGTATGTAACTCAATACTGTACAAGTTAGGTTTAGGTTTACTTCGGTTTCGTTAAAAATCAGAATTTTAATAAAAATTGATGGAATATATAATTGAAATTGATAAAAAAAATTGTAGATTCCATCTCTTTTTCTCTCTTTGATACCGTTCTGTACTATCGTCAGAGTGACAATTTCAAAACATAATACATTTGTTCTTTATAAAAGAATGATTAAACAATTATTGAACCAAGGAGCAATTTATAATCCAAGTAATTTAATTGAAGATAGGTAACGATAAGAGATAATATTACATAAAACACAAGTACCAAGAAATCATTCGGTAAAGAAACACGAATATAACTCCATGTTAATGTGGCATAATCCAACATCAAATATTAGACTTGACATTGTCTGTGTACACAACCGAATTCCAAGATGGGTTTCGAGGAAGAAAAGTGTCCTGCCAAACAAATTAGTATCGGACGGTGAGTTCAACAATGTACATACAAAATCTCATGTAAGTAAATGTATAAAAACAAAGTAAATCCTCTATATCCAACATGAAACAACAAATGAAGAAAGACAGAAGTAAGTTGAGACGAAGCATACAATTGGGATAAATATCACTAGTTTTTAAGTTTACATAGTTTATGTTAATAATTATTCTCAAATTCATAGTCGAGCATTCTTAAGTTTACATGTGATTCATGTTCAACTAAACTCATCCCACATCAATCAAGAACAACTGGTCTAACATTAACTACAAACAACAACAAAAGCATACTTTGCCTATTCCTAATAAATTAGGGGTCTACTACATCGATAATTTTTCTCCATTAATTACTCGATCCCTATTCAAATTCCATCAAAACATTCTTAATTATAAAAAATAATCCATCCAAACATTCTTAAATGTCTTAGTAATATCAAATTCATAGTTGAAAAATCTAAAATTGCGCCATGATTCAATTTTCAACTAAATTCACCCCACATGAGTTCTTCATCAATCAATAGCAATTGTTCTAACATTAACTACAAACAATAATAAATGCATACTATGCTTGCTTGTTCCTAATAAATTAGGAGTCGACTAGATTAATTATTTTTTCTCCATTACTTGCTCGATCCCTGTTCAAATTCCATCAAAACATTCTTAAATATAAAAAGTAATCCATCCAAACATTCTTAAATGATTTGTAATAATTATTTCTCAAATTCATAGTTGAAAACTCTAAAATTGCGCCATGAATCATTTTCAACTAAATTCTTCCCACATGAGTTCTTCATCAATCGATAACAAATGTTCTGACATTAACTACAATCAACTACAAAAGCATACTTTGCCTGTCCCCAGTAAATTAAGGGTCGGGCAGTCGGCTAGATCAAATATTTTTCTACATTACTTACTCGATCCCTATTCAGATTCAATCAAACCATTCTAAAAATGTAAAAATTAATACTATTGAAAAGGAAACTTACAGAGACATAAGAGCAAGTGGGAATAATCGACATGGAGTGTGTCTGAGCATGAGACAGTGCAGCGACACAGAGGTGAGAAGCAAGTCCTAAACCTCTCTTACTCGATGGAACATATGTATGAATTATGTCCATAATTTTGCCTCCACCCCTAAACTCGTACTCCAGATAAGCTTTCTTGTCCTCTGTCTCGAATTTCTTATCCTTCTCGTTCCACACTATCTTCGGTGCTTCTTCGCTGCCACCACTCAGCGATGCTTCTGCCATGGCTTCGCTTCCTTCTGAATCTCTATTCTGCTTTCCCCAAATATTCCTTCAATAGATTAGGGCCGTGGATTCGGTCAGTATGGGTTGTGAGTTGATTTGTCCTTTTTGTTGGAATTATTTGTATACAAGTAGCTAGTGGCATGAGAATGTTGACACGGTCCAATTCAGTCCGATCCACTATGGATGTAAGTTGGACTTGGTTGGAATTTTGTGAAGGGTGGCTCAATATATTATTTCTCTATAGCCTATTCGAATTTATTATTATGTCGATATTACTAAATAAAATTTTATAATATTTACATAATAGACTCGTACAAAATATGAAGTTAAGACCAACATGAGTAGCCTTCATGGGTGAACAATTCGCGATCAAACTGAAAAAAAATATTTTTTACGCTTCAGTTTGACGATTTTACAAGTAATCACGACGTGATTTCAATTTGTAGTTTTTGTATTTGTTGATATAGGATCCCGATCACCTCTCTATCTACTTAGACATAACATGTATGTTAAGACACACTGCTAGGAAGAAAAGGTCACTATCACAATAAAAATATGACGATCATTTGCGCTCTGACAATCTAATTAATAAGTGTAAGATTTGACTTGATTAATAGTATATACTTTTAAGGTATGAATGGGCTTAACTCGTATAAAAGAGAGAGTGCAATGGGCAAGATGGATTTAGTGGATGAAGCCCAAGTCAAGAAGATGTTGGTTGATTTGATCCATCCAATCCAATTAATTTGCTAACATGAGACTCACTCCACCATGTAATTTACTTTTTTCATTTAAAAAAGTAATTTTTATTTTAAAATAACTAATTTACTCATAATTTTTAATTATAGAAATTACTAGCAGATTCAAACCCAACACCCCACCTTCCCCTCTGGCTCATCCGATGGACGGACTTGACCTGAAAGTTTTTCCGGTGGGCTAAACACAGAAATCACGCGCACACGGCGGAGGAATGGCGGACTTGAAGGTGGAAACCATAGCAAAACTGGCTCAGTGGAGGATCGAGAACTTCGGGGCAGCCACGACTAACAAAAGATCCGACCCGTTCAAAATCGGCATATGGAACTGGTACTATCTTCACTTTATAAACAATCACTTTTCGAGTATGCATATATGAATATATGTTTGACTGAATTGTGTTTATTGTACTTTTCATGATGATTTACTGAAATGTTAGGCACTTGTCAGTAGAGAAAAATCGATACATGTACATTCGCCTTTTCCCGGAGTTGTCTAGAGTATCAAAAGAGCAGCCGCCAGTTGCGCGGTTCGTCCTACGTGTCACCACCTCCGGATCTAATCGCAGACCATATATATCTCCAAGTATTGATTTTATGCTTGATTTTTCTACTGTTGATTTCAGATTTAATTCTATTTGGATTACTGCAAATTCTCTTCAAATTGGTCATCGTTGACATTTTTGAATTTTTAGAATGATCTGATTGTTTCGATTGTTTTCTGTATAATTGTTTGGTATACTTATAAATAGTAATTAGCAGAGGAAAGCTTGTTCTATTTGTGTTTCAGTTTTATGTTTTGAGTTTTGAATTCATTTTGAGTTTTGTGTTTTGAGTGTCCATTTTGAGATTGTTGAAAATGTGTTCTCTTCGACATTTTGAAAAATTGTTTTGAAAAGACCAAAAACAAGTTTCGAAAATTTTGACTTAATTATAATTGAAAACATTCAAAACGACAAATTTGTCGTTTTGTGTTTTATTTATAAATTTTTAACTTGTTTTCAAAAATGGGAAAGAGAACGCGTTTTAGCTGTTTTGGAAAATCGAAAACAGAAAACGACTTGAAAATGGTAAAGAGAACAGACCCTAAATTTTCTAATGGATGCATGTTGCTTTTTTCCTTTTTTTCTTTTTTTCATTCGAAGTACCAATCAAGCTGCTCAAGTATATACAAAAACATCGGTACTCGAAATATGTTCATATTTCTTGCTCTTACTCCTATTAGGCTGACGGTCATCCAATGGTAATTTAAACATAAAGTTCACATTTTGCCAAAGTACAAATTAAATAGAGAAAAAGCCTACA
>CAIGRP010053190.1:0-43750 GCA_903798385.1 Fraxinus cuspidata
AAGTTGGAAAATGAAAAAAATTTCAATGGAAAATGTTGTGTTTCAAACGGGGCCTTAGTTACAACTTTGAATAAGATCTGTCACTAGAGATATAAATTTTACAAAATTTGAAAAACTTGAAAATGCTACAAAAATTGAAGACTGATGATTAAAATGTCAACAAAAATTACATGAAAACTTAGGTACACTTTTTGTTTCTCTGAAAAAAAATAGATATATTTCATAAATGTAAATCCCCGCCAATAGCTGACAAAAGGGAAAACGGAATATAATACATACATAAAAATAAAAAATAAAAAAAAAATCATTAAACGTTTACTCATGGACCACCTTATTACCATATATGAAAATAAAACTTAGATCTATTTTTGAATATGTAAAGAATTAGCATTTCTTTGGACAATTTATGATTAACGAGTTGATGAGTTAATCTCTTTATTCCATTTTCTGGGCCATTAATTTTTTGAAAAAATCTTAAGTCACTTTATTTTTATTTTGGCAGGGATGTATGTGGGTGTTTTTTCTTTTTCTTTTTTTTTTTTTTTGGGGCTGTGGGGTGGGGGGGGGAAAGGTATTATGACATTTCTCGGCATAAGAATTCATGATAAGTAAACAAAAATGGCAAAAAGAAGGGTAAAAGAAAGAAATATAACAAACTTTTACATCTTTAAACATTTTACGTTTCTTCTTATTCTATATATACACATTTTCAACCCCTCTCAAATTTGATCACTTCTGAGATGACCAAGTTTTGAACCAGTAGATCCCTATGCCACCAATAGCCAAAGGAACAAGTAAAGAAATTCCAACCAACTGAGCAGTCATAGCTCCATCTGCTCGTCCTTGCTGAGACCTCTCTCCAAAATAGTCATGTAAGATTTTGCTAAGATTGTCTATTTGATGCATAACTTGACGTTGTCCCCGAGCAATGAGCAATACCTGTTTACGGAGACAGATAATAGAATGCATTGAAATCGAAAGCATATGCAGCTAATAATATTGCATGATTCTCAAGTTACCTCTTCCATTATTGGAAACTCCCTGAGTAATTGGGAAGAAGACGAGGAATGGGGAAGGAGAGAACCGGTCAATGGGCCATTTCCTACACCAGACACAACAAGAGGAGTGCCGCCATTGCAGGCTTCAACCAAATTTTGTTGACTAGCGGACACTTTCCAGGCTGAAATTTTCGAGTTTATTTCTTCAATTCTTGATGTTAATTCTTCCATTCGTTCGTTCAGTGTAGAAATTTGTTCGGATATATGCTGTGTAATGATGCCCTGAAACAATAATGGACAAGCTGATCCGTTATAAGCCACCACGTATTATTACTAGCAGAGTAGTTTAAAATGGAAAAGAAGAAAACCAAAACGAAACAAGTGACAAAAGAAATATCAGCATCCACCACCATAGTGTCAACAATAGTATATGATATATAATAATGAATTTTAAGCAATGTGAAAAATATAATAACATTATTGTCAACAAAGTAATTTATAACGAACATCACCTGGTTACCAAGCGCTGCTGGTGAATCTGGCGTTCTTCCATCAAACCTCCTATTGTTGACAGCAAGTTTTGTAAGCTTTGACAGATTTTTGTCGCGCTGTGTTGAGAAAGTGTGTGCACTGCCATCAACAAAAGAAAAGTTGCAGTTCAAAAAATGATTACCATTAATATCCTAAAATTCAATAACTAGGAACTTCCCATCTAAATTTATAGAAGTATTTTAAACTCGAAAGATATTAGTCTGGAAGAGTAGAAGTGAAATATATTCAATGGTAGTGGGACAAAATATCACCACTACAAGAAAGAGAATATATAAATAATAATCTAAGAAAAGGCATGTCAGCACATCTATTTTCTTGCACGACTTAAAATAGTCTATTTCCTAATCCTAAGGCAAAAGCGACCACCGACAACAGGGCATACCGATTGAGGAACTTGATTCTTCTATCTACAGACGCTCGGGAAAGAGCTTCTTTAGGGCTTGAAGCCAAATCATTGTCTATGCTGAGCTTTGTCTTCAGATCATCGGGCAGTGCCTACACACTTTTAATATGAAGACCTGACATTGTGAAGAAGGAAAAAGGAAAAAAAACAAATCATTTCAAACGTGTCTAACCATGACATTATTTATGAGCTTCTCCAGTTGAATCTGTTCTACGTAAGTGCGAGGAAGATATGAACCATCCAAGTTCAGTTGCTCAGCAACATATTTGACGTATAAACGATCTCTTCCTTGCACCTTTATAAACAGTCAAAAAAATCAATTAATAGTTCAATAAATGTGCTCTAGGCAACATAGGAAGCTAACAGTATTATCAAGGACAGATGAGAGACCTTCGAACACTTCAAAAAGGAAACTCAAATTTATTTGTATGATTGTTGGTGTCGTTCCAGTCTCTTATGCCTCTAATTGATAAACACATAGCTTGATATGCTTAGACGTCAGTTTTAAGCAGTGACAAATAACTGTGTTACAAAAAAGTAGACCATTCATGTTTAATGTCCAGTGAGCATTTCTCCAACAAACAAACTTTTCTGAATGGTCTTAACTCTAGCCAGAACCAAACATGATTTTTGATCTGGGATCATTTTCAATTAGAAATTCATTACTCACAACACAAGACAAAAACAAATAGAATATGGGCAGATATTGGGTCTCAAAGCAACTAAATCAATACTAAATATTAGCCAGAACAACCAACATACTGGATTCATACCTGAACATACTTGCGGTTAAGTTGCTCCAGCCAATCAATTTTTACACAAACTTTATCATTCATGAAGACATGGCTACTTCTTTTCAGGATGGATGCAATTGTGTAACCTAATGCCATCAAACCCCCAAGAAGGCGCACAGTAACTTCAAAAGTAATTCTTGGCGATATAATGAAGGGGCTATCTGTGACCCATTCCTGAAAGTAATATATATTTTTGCTTAGATACATGGTCCATATTACTTATTAACAGTTCTACACTAGAATTACAATTATGGATTTACAGGTTATTTAACAGGCTACAGCCATATCCCTGCAAACTGAAATAAAAGCAGGCCTGAAAACAGCAGAGTAAAATGTGTCTACTACTGTAATTGCCAATAAAAAGAACATTCACCTTTCCATTTTACGGTTAAGATGTTATTGATGGATCAGAAATTCTCCGATGTTCCGTTTCTGAATTCAAAAATTTAAGACAAAAGAACTTGATTGATTTCTTTGAAGTTTTTAATTATAACTTGATTTGCTCATTCTTAAACAAATCCAACTCCATGACTACAGTGACCTATGCGCTATACAGTAAAACGTCCCCTCCACTGCACGTGGCATGGTAAGATTACAAGCAAAACTTTCTCAAAAGATACAAAGAAATATTGAACACACAGAAGTGCATGCACACACGCTGCCAGGAGAGAAGAAAATGAGAGAATTCAAGAATGTGAAAACAGGGTTTCTATACGAGCACCAAATCAAAAAATAATATATTACGCCAAGAGAAGAGGAAAGTTATCGACAATTGATTCTATAGTGTAAAGCAACACAGAGGGAGTTCCAAAGGATAATTGAATCAAATAAAAGGGTAGAAGGCTTGGCATAAGTAAAAAACCAGGAACAAGCTTAAGTTCCCATCATCCAAACCTCAAACATGAGATTGTATTTGCCGTCCCGGTTCCTCATTCTCAAATATGATTGGCATGCTTCTGGATCTTCACCAGGTGGTAGAAGATATATATCATAAGTTTCCTCCATGGTTTCTCTGCAATCTTCTGAAAGAATGGCTTTTATTTGATCCACGGTCACCAGCCTTGATGACTTAACAAAAGCAAAAATACCTCTCAGTCAAGAATGTCAGATCAGATGCAAGCAATTTCTAAATATACAGAGCGGCTGAAGACTCACCTTTAAAACATACGTGGGATTTTGAAATCCCGAGAATGGGTTGAATTTGTTGATAATTTTGATATGTGCTGTTTGTAGATCTGGCTCAATGAAAGCCTTGTACATAGGATACACCTGTTTGCAAGGTATGCCGTGAGACTAATTTGTAAATCATCTCATATCCAGCTAAGATATATTGCAGCAATCCATCACATATCGTAAAGGTAATATTAATAAGAACGAAGTTGACACCGTTTCTGATATCTGTTGAATTATCTCCTCGGGCTCTTGTCCAGCACGTTGAATGTCCCTCAGAACCCGTTTGACAAGGTCAAAATGCACTCCACCAGTAACAGAGACGCGAAGATCCATCAAAGAACGCAATTTCTCACTCAAGGCATATATCCCTTCGATAATAACAACCCGGGAGCTGGGAACTTCAACAGTCCTGCTTAATTTGAAGGTCAACAATAGTGATTCTTTATGAGCAATGAACAAATACAACATGAGATCACTACAAACAAAAAGCTATAAAATGAAGCAGCAATACACGAGAAATAGACATAGAAGTGCAGGAGATCATCTCTATAAAAATGAAGGAAGAATTGTTATTTTTAAAATGAAATGGCGTAGAAAAAAATATCATTTAAAAGATTGTTTAGCCTAATTATGGTTCTAGCTACAGGAACCCCTAAGAGTGTTGCTTGATTGCCAAGTTGTAACACGACATATTAGTTATTTCATAAATTATGATACATTATATTACTCAAGGGTTGATTGTGTCACATGATTTCCAAGATATATCAGGAGTTATTAGTTATTCCATATCCCGTTAACCACGTCTTATTTATTATGTTTCCTTTTTGTTAATCTTCTTGCTTGACGAGTTTCAGATGCAATCACTTTTGAGTAGATAAAGATCACCCCTTCGTCTTTTGGTTCTTGACAAAACATTACAGTTCGTGAAATTAGACAATCCTTCAAAATCTTGATTAAAAATATTATAAGAATCATGTTTCACATCCTAATTGTGACCAAGTCTCTTTGGATGCTAAACAATCAACAAATGAATTCTTTTACACCAAAATCATGAAGTTCCGTGAATTTAAAACATCAAACCAATTTTGTCTCACCATTCCCATTGTACCCACGCAACAAGACAACATGAAAATCAAATGAACACGTTTGAAACTCCGATGTCAAACTACAGACGGAAAGGTAAATACATTTCAAATCTAAATGTCATAACAAATAAGAAGATGGTTTTTCAAAATGAGGTCCGAAATATGGATTAAGGGAGTAGTAACTAGAAATTGCATAATTATTACTAAATTAGAAATTAGATATTCAAAATGAAAAAGATAGGGGGAAAGCTTTAAGTCAGCCACAAAGTTGACAAGTACTTAACCTGTAACCTACGCGAGAACTGGTCTTAAAATCATAAATTGGGACTTGGACAGGCCTCCCTGCTTTCAAACCGTGGATATTCCCGAGCAATGCGTCATAGTCTGTCAGGCGCGGGTCTGTTTCAAAAATTATGAAGCACATCAGTTATACTAGGAAAATCACTCTTCATGCTTTTTTTCTCTTTTTTTTTTTCTCCTAGAAAGAGGTACACAATTCAGAACTTTGACTTCGCCGACTTCACCATTTTCACCATTAAGCATTTGCTCAAATATTATTCAAGTCCACTCATTCAGACAGATTCAAATGGAAATAAATAACAGTGAAATGAGTCAAATATGGACAATAATTAAAAACTGGTGAGTAATGCAAAGTTAATTTTCCTAGTGCATTTGATATATCTTCTAGACTAGAAATCCATATGAATTCTATATCATTGAGGAACTTTTAAGAACAAAACCTTAATAAATTAACTTATAAGTTCCAGTCATTTCAGTGAGAAGTTACTTTCTAGACAGTTGATAATCAAACTCAATAGAGATGCTGCACCAAGGAGTGCACCTCATGATTGGAAAAATCTTTGTAATAATAGGTTGGTAATACTTTATGAGAGACGAACACTTCCTTCGTTGGAATTAACTCCTGAGAAAGGAAAGAAAATAGAATTTGGCCCCAAGGATCTCTCTCTTCATTTAAGGCCCCCTACTTTGGCTTATATTAGCTGATTTAATCAAATAGAATACTTGATTATATAACTTCTTAGTCAGAAGCTCAGAAGCACTTAGCAAAGAAAATGTGAACTGTTTTTCTTTAGAAGGATTGCCCATCTGTCCAAAATATATAGCAGAAATATCATATGCTGAAATGTGAAATCGGACTACTTTTAATGTAATTTTGAGTATTGGATTCTTTATGGTAAACCAACAAAACCATATGAAATGAAGCCAGATAAGCCGCTACAGATCAATTGAATTGAAGCACATTTGGCTGTGTACGTATAAGTAAATTTTAAAATAAATAACTTTAGTTGGCAAAGACTAAGAGTGACTCCAAAAACAAAATAGCCTTTTCACTTGAAAGTAAAAAGTAACACATCCAAAAATGCTAGGAAACAAGTAATTTTTGCTTCATTTTAAGCTTTGCCAAACATGCTCCAAATCATTAGGTCTAAACTACGTAGCAGAAAAAATGAAGACAAATTTACCGTCAAAGTTTCCATCGATAATACGGGACACATCGTTGTAGTTATCCATATTTATAACAGCAATGCTAGGCATAAAGGTGAGGATCTTCTCGGTAAAAAATGTCTTTCCAGCCCCCGAGGGACCCGCCACTCCGACTAGTACCATACCATCATTTTTCTGAGCTAACAACTGGCACGCCCGAACAACAGCAAAGAAACCCTTCTCAAATGATAGAGGATCCTGAATTGGAACAATCTCGTAACGATCAGAATCCCTTCTTTTAACCAGCTGAACTTGATCTCTCAATAGACCTGATCGTCTCCTTGGCGATTCAATATTAGGAATCTCCTGAGTCATGCTGAAGCTGAGAAGTGAACTGCAAATGAAAAGAGACTAAATTACATAAAATCAAATGAAAGAAATAGAAATTTCATAATCTGAGAAATTGTCATCTGGTGTGAGAAATTATGTTAGCAATTCGTCTCTTGGATTTCAGCAGCACCTAGTGTGGAAGACAAAACAGTGCATTTCACATGGATCCAATTTTCAAATAAATAAAAAAACAACAATTTGGCGCCCACAAATTGTCCCCAATAATTCTTGGTTTGCCTCTTTGATAATCCACTCTCTGCTCCTTTAAAAGTTACCTAAACTCGGGATTCATCAAACAACATAACTAAATTGTCGTGTGAGAAAGACAATAGACCAGCTCAAGTTCTCTAGATATGTTAAAATCTAATTAAAATCCATTAAATACTATTAAAACACAGCTATAAAAAGCTAAATACTATTAATAGTGCAATGATGGCCAAGCAGTGAGAAATGGAGATTACAGCAAAAAAGGAAGCAAAGACGGCTAAACAAAGATAATGCTTTGTTTTGGCATAAAATCTCTTGACAATATGTGCCCGTTGAGTATGTGACTGTGACATCGTGGAGAGTTAATTGTCTTGGTTAGATTGGGTCTGTCCGGGTTGTGTGGGGTGTCCGGTTTAGACCAATCAGAGGTTTGTTTGGAGTTAATTCCTTGTCTGATTAAATTGTAGAACCGGATCAGTTACAAGTTGGTTCACCCGCTCAACGATTGAACCAGCCGATCCTGCTGGGGTTTAATAACACTTGTCTACTGTTATATTTCTCGAATGTGCGACATCCCATCCCAATGTATGCCAACTAATATACGGCCCAAGGACGCGACATATCAAGTACAAAATCGCAAACGACAAATCTACAGTTTACATCTTAAATCACTATTTGACAAACTGCATGGCCATATTTTTGAAAGTCTTGGCATAAATCTAAGATTTTAGATGTGGATAGCAATGTCATAGCACCCAAATAATGGTAACACAAATATCAGAGAGCATGTGTCAAATCATTTATTCAACAAAAAAAGAACAGCAACCGAGTATTTTACCTTGAAATTCTGACTCTTTACCTTTTATGAGTTCAATAGAAACAAGAACAACATTTTGAACGAAACAATATAAATTAATAGGCAGCGATCAATAAATTAGAATAAAAAAAGAGGAATAAAATATAAAATATTTCAATGTCTTTTCTGTAGTTTTTCACAAAGGATTCCAAAATACAAATGGCAAAACACCCAGTGAAGGCATTTTAAAAATTATTATCCATCACATATAGAAAACTTGTACATATAAAACAGTAATTTAGAAACAACCGAACAGCGTCCACCGACAAATTTCATTAATTTACACCATTCATCAAATTACAACTTTAAACAGTACAAAATTAAGATTGATTAAAACACACGAGTTTTTCACTTCAGCAAAACTGAGTAACTAATGTTTCCAAATTTTTTTTAAAAAAAATGTGAAGCAACAAAAACACTCAAATAAACTAAATTACACAATCATGCATGATTAATAGGAAAATGAAACTGAAGTTAAAATTGATGAAAATTATTAATAATCGAACCTCAATTCAATTCTGATTATACTGCTATTCCACCGCTCTAGAGAGTTCTTCTAGTTTTTTTTATTTTTTCTCTCAGAAATTGATGTAATAATAATAATAATGAGTTCAGCAAGTTTGCTAGCAGACAGAATCTAGATGAAATTTAAGCATTTTTTTCCTGGTATGAGTCATGAATGAGGTCTGATATTTTTGTCTTTTGAGTAGTAGAAGTTTAAGCTGTTTGGTTTCTAGAGAGAGAGATTCAGTTTTACTCCTGTGTTTGGCTTTCGACGTACTCCTTCCGTCTCATTTATATAGTCCACTTTCCTTACCACTTCTCTTATTTTCTTGTCTCAATTATATAGTTTTATTTCTTTATTAAGAATGTTTTGTTTTGTTCATTTACTAATATACTTTTATTTCTTTATTATTTCAAATAATAATTTACTACTAATTATTGATAATTAAATGACGGTAAAATAAGAAAATTTTTGGCAAAAATTAATTTTCAAATAACATTAAATAAGATTTCTTAATCCGTGTAAAAAATAAAACAAGTCTGAGACGAAGGGAGTTGTAAGAAAATCACGAGTTTGTTGAAATTTAAGTCGAAAGTTTTATCGATGTGAATTTATTCAAAAATATGGACCGAGTTTAATGTCTATTTCTTGATTGAACATTCTACATCGTTTGTGTATCGAATTATAGGTTTTTAACTAAAAGTCTAATGATATGATTACTTGCTCAAGCACATAAATTTCATTTAAAGAAAATTACTTCAAACTATACTTTTGCATCCTTCTCCACCACCCCCATCTCACTCCACACACACACCCCAAATGTTGAGAAGTGAAATGAATCTCCATGATCCGACATTCAATGACGATTGTGACGCCTTCATCGAATGGTAAAATACTAGAGTTATCGAAACTAGACTATTGATAGCTTCGTCACGAATCTATATCTATTTTTCCTAAAAGCTCCACACACGCTATCTCTCTAACTTTTATCTACTGTATTCTACTCAGATATACTCATCGAGTGATACAGTGTTGGAGATTGTCAATGAATAGGTGGAGCTTTGTGCTTGGTGGTGAACAATGATGATACATTGTGGCGGCAATTGTCTACAATGAGGAGGCATTGAATAGCTTGAAGGTGATATGGTCATAAGGACAGCTCAAGACAAATTAGGTCATTACCTTTTGCCTCGTAATTTTGAGGGGCCTTAGAAAAAGAAGCCACAATGCTGCCTCTAATTTTGGATTTTTTTATGACCACTCTAAATACAATCTTCCAAACAAAGCCCAGACCCAATAGAAAATCTAAATTAGAAATAATTCTATATTACTTTTTTGATTTGATACTAATATAGAAACTTCTTTAAAACACAAATTTGATCTTATACAGGAAAGCAGATCTGACATCATTAAATTATTTTACTTTTGCATTTTTATTAATTATGAAATATACCACGTTGACAAAGGAAATCGAAAAAAAAAAGAACAATTTCCTTTCAACCACTAAATTGCCCAAATTATATTACTTCATAGTACACAAAATAGGAAGAGATAAAAATTATTATATATTCTCTATGTTAGTAAGAAATATTTAATTTAATTTATGAATTTTACATTTGCATTCTTATATTAATTCATCAACGAACAACTCAAACGTGTGCACCTCTTCCTTTTGCATCTCAAAATGTGAGAATGTTAAAACATTATATTAATCTAATCTCCCGAGTTGTAAGATGGATCTTATTTTGCTACTCTCTCTTGATTTGCATGAAATATTTGTTTTAATATAGAGATGTTATTTGTTCAATTATTTAAGTAGTGTTACGATTGTAACAAAAAGTTATGTTTGGGGGCCCAAAAAAGTTATTTAAGTAGAATTTGTCGAGGTATTTGTAGGACATGTTCACAACAATTTTTTATAACATCTTATCGAACTACTTGTATCATATCAAGTTATCGACCCTAAATATTTGTTATTGAAAAGCGATATAAATAAGAATTTTTTGTTACATATTTGTCCAAGTAGAAAGATTGCAATTTTAAAAATATTTCTCCCCATAAATTAGAAATACCAACAAAGAATAACTCACGGTAAACTGAATCATCAAGTTGCGTGCTTGGTAAGCTCTAAAAATTTACTTAAAAAATATGTTTGCTTATTTAATAAATAAATAATTTCCTTAAGTTAAAAATAAATACCAAGGTTCAATATGGAAATTTCAAAAGTTATTCCTAATTGATATTTATGTCAATAAACAATTAAAAAAACCACAAATTTTTTAAAACGCATCCAAATCAAATAACAAAAATTCGAACACTTCTTTTTACACTCTTTCGAAACTCAAAATTGTGCAGTGCCGCGAGAATTATTATGTCATTTGATGCAGTTAATAATAGCAATAAATCAGCTTAGTTCGTTGCAGCTCCAATGCCCACGATGAAGCAAACAAATAGTGTGTGATAACATGATTACTTACCTTGAAGTAACTCCTACTTTATTATGAAAATAAGTGACTTTATAGTTTATAAGAATTAAAGCATTGGCCCATTAACTCCTTTGAAACAGTGTCAATTCTCGAAATAATAATAATAATGTCAATTCTCGAAATAATAATAAAATAAATAAAAATTAGAGTAACGCGTTGATTTATTTTGATGTCAAGCGAATAAAAACAAAAATATTCAGAAAAATGATGTCCATTTTATTGATTTACGACGACAAACATATAAACACCGTTTAATAAATTAAGCAAGCGACGAAAACTCGATACAAATTGTGTATCATAATTTAGAATTTTGTTCCCTTTGAGAAAACTGCTGCCTCAATATCCTTCTCATGACCTTATTTGAGGCTGTTCTTGGAAGGGAAGGTAGGGGAATCACATTAGAAACCTGCAAGTTTTAGCCATAATGAGGAAACAAATTGACCATATTCTTGTATTACAATCATGTAAAAACATGCTTCATAAATCAAACCTTGAACAAAGGATTTAACTTCTTTTGCATTGCTAAATTGAAAGATGCAGCTAGATTTTTCAAATCGTCTGGCGACTCGTCTGAATTCTTGAACACAACAGCGATCATCAGCCTTTCGGGGCCTCCATTTCGAGGTGGCACCCCAACTGCTGCTGTCTCAAGGATATTAGTATCGACAGCATTACAAATCCGTTCAATCTCAACCGAGCTCACCTGGAAAATTAACAACTAACGTTTTACCGTAGTGACGAAACTATTAAAAAGGCCATTTAACTTCAATTTACGAGACTCGAAGCATAGATCAACGATACAATATGAACTCAATGTAACTATTATTGCACAATCAGCCCCAACGTTTGAAAATATCCAATCTTCATTAAATTGTTGCAAATCCTCATGAAAAAATGTCTCTTTTCAAATTTTTGGATACGAGTCCAAGTTGGAAGCAAAACCTAACTTGGATAAACGAGAACCACGTGATTTAACGAGATCTGGACCTCGGAGACTGATTGTGCAACTTGGGGACCAACTTCCTATGGAAATGATAGGTTGGCAAAAAATTGTGCAATTTTCCCCATATAATATGTTACTTCCAACAATAATATCTATATTTCTAAAGATATTGGCAGACCTTAATACCCCCAAGATTCATTGTATCATCCGCACGACCATGTGCACGATAGTATCCTCTTGCAGTACGCTCAAACATATCACCATGCCTTCTAAGAACCTGTCAGATTTAAGCATGAGCACAGAAGAGTCAGTCCTGAACCCATTATTGATGGAAAGTTGAAGAATCACTATGCACCTTTCCGTTCCATACTGGCATTTTCTTAAAGTAGATATCATAGTGATCAGCATTCAATAGTGTGCTTGAAGCTCCAAACATGAGTGGACCAAGGGCCAATTCACCAATCCCAGGAACATCCGGTGGCTGGAAATAAGGATAATAAGGATGGTATTATAATTCGGATGAAAAGTATCATATGTTCTCTTCAGAATTGTTGCAATTTTTCAATAAATATTAGCTAAAAATGTGTACATATGACTTGATTTTACACACAGATTATTAAATGCAATCATGAAGAGAGAATATGTATAATTGATGATTAGTTTCAGCTGAAAGGTACGTCGGTGCTTACTATAGGAAGTCCGTCCTCACCAAGAATAAACAGACTACAACCCATGGCTGGTGTGCTAAAAGCGGCTAGAGATTGACACTGCAACAATGAACCAGTTATGAATCCGCCACCAATTTCAGTACCTCCACAATATTCGATCACAGGCTTATATTGAGCTCGGCCCATCAGCCATAGGTATTCATCCACACTGGAAGCCTCACCAGTAGATGCAAAGCAACTACCATAGGGCAATAAATATATTTAGACCAAGTGAAAGAAATATTGGAAGTCTCATCTCATGTATTAATCAAAAGCAAGAAAAAGGAAAAATATTTAAACTGAATCAAAAAGGTTGACAAGAAAAATAAAACACACTCTCACACACATTCGTTGTAAAAATAAGACTATTACATATGATGAACATTCTCAAAAGCAATATCAGAACCTACCGGATGGCTGACCAGTCATAGCTAGCAGTAGAATTTGTACTTTTCCATGCCCTCACAATACTTGGGATCACGCCTAACATTGTTACTTTAGCATCCTACAAGGTAACAGTAGGATTTAGCATCGGTATGAAGTAAGAAGCTAAAACCAAAACTAAATAGGTCTTTTGCTCAATGTTCATTGCAAATCAACCTTTCTATACTCTTAACATTGGGAAAGGGATTTATAACATGGTTTTTTATCGATTCAAAATTATCAAGTAGTACTAACTATGAAATGTTACTAGTTTGAAACTTATCAACAAATTTCATATATCGAAGATTGCTTCTCTCATTATTTTATTATATAAATGTAAACTAATATGCAACAACATTTCACACATGTAGCTCTTAGCCATAATTTAATATAATGCATGCATATTTCCATGCATGATTATAAATACAGACAAGAACAAAAGGTCGCATGATCTGCATTTGTTCTTAGTGGTATAGAGGGATATATCCCCCTCCTTCTCCCAACTATACTCAATTTGCAATGATCCGGGAAGCACAGACACACTACCGGCATTGACGTCCAACACATATCAAACACCAATCCATCTCCGACATATCGCCAACACGTGTCAGAGTTCCTTGCAGCGTGTCAGGGATGAAGAAATGCATATTGTTGAAAGAAGAAATGCAGACTGTGAAGAAGACGGTGACTGACTGTGAAGAAGACGGTGACCGAGGAAGAAGAAAAGAACCTATGAAGATGAAGAAAAGAAGAAAGTGAAAAGACATGTTGACTCGAAATGAAAAGTTTAGGATGTAAACCAATATACTTTCCATTGTTGGCCCCAATAACATTAAATGCATTTTGTAAAATCTCTTTTTATAGCATGTATTTAATTCCTTTTTTTTTTCCAGCTTTATTCTTTAACAAAGCAACATGTAAAATTTAAGTGAATTCAATTTTTTACAATTTTACCCTCTATTAAAAAATGAAAATTGCATATATATACGATGCAATAAATATAAAAAATTATTACTTTAGACTATTAAATTAAAATAAGTTAAAAAATAATATTTTAATACCGTGACAGCGACATATCGTGAATGAACTTTTTCAAAAAATCGCGTGTTGGGCACTTGTGTCCGTGTTGATGCTTCTTAGGCAATGATACTTTTGTTATCAAATTGTACACATTATATAAAAATGAGAATCACAGGATATTTGCTAGCATCATAAAAGATTGCTGAATCACTACTATCATTGTGGAGAATGCAAATTAGCTAAGGACAAGGAATGTAAAAAGAAAGGTCCAAAATCAAATGAATGTCTCACCTGCACAAACTTTGCAAATCCAGAACCAAGTGGAGATCCATAATAGAGTGCCATGGAAGCTCCATTTAACAATGAAGCATATACAAGCCAAGGACCCATCATCCATCCAAGATTAGTAGGCCAGGCCACTACATCACCTTTGTGAATATCCATGTGGCACCAACCATCAGCAGCAGCTTTGAAAGGTGTAAAGATAGTCCATGGTATTGCCTTTGGTTCCCCTAGGGAACAACACAATCAGTTGAGCATGTAGTTTCTTATAATCAATTTACTTTGGCACTGTTGCCTAACATGTTATGGTTAAGCAAATGTTCATTATTTACAGATCAAAAAGTAACTATTAAATTGCAGAAGGACTTTGCTGTCAAAGGCCTACTTTGGATAAAATGGCTGAAATAAAGAGAGTTGAATTTTAAGTAAGGCCATAACATACTTTTGACATCTACAATATTGATTTTATGCAGGATGGGAGATAAAATTGATTAGATAGGAAAATAATGGCATCGGTACATTTCTATTTGCAGTTTTGACGTCTTTTGTCACATAAGTGAGCATGAAACAAAAGATATTTTTGATCCCTAATATACCTGTAGTCCCTGACGAGAAAAGAATATTAGTGAATGCTTCAACTGGTCTTTCTACTGCAACAAACTCGACTTCTCTACGAATTTGACATAAAAACAAACAATTATGGCACAAAAATCAGAGTTTGGTAGTATAAAACTTAAAGCAAGCAATACAAAAGATCCTGAAACATCCACACACTCTACTATGGCACTGAATACAGTCGAGTTTAAAAAGTTAATTAGAAGTGCCTTTTTAGATTTCCAGATTTCAAGAATAAATGTATTTACCAGTTATTCTTCGCACATGAGACTCTTCTTTGGTAGTGGTGAGAAAAAGGAAAAGCGTGCTGTGCACATATAATTTTAAAAGTAATCCTCCTTGTGTTACTGGAATCACTTGTGGACAAACCAATAAAATTAGACATAAGTTGTCATTTGAGAAATGAGATGCACTACAAAAACATTGATGCGAGATTGGACTAATCTTTTATCATATACATTAATGGTCCAATTGCGATTGCTTTGATTTAATTTCTGGTTGAGACTATGGTTGTCTTTGAACTCATATGTCCCAAATGTTATTTTCAACTAGTAAGGAATGTTAGTCATGCTTAACGGGGCTGAGCTTAAGGAATTATTGATAGCATAAACAAAGAAAAAAAACTGTGGCAGAAGGATGCGACTAATTTATTTATCAGATATATTATTGGTTACATTGCCATCAGCTAGATTTAAATCTCATTGAAGCTGAGCAAGTTATGAGCTCAATTTTTAATTTTTTTCCAAATGTTTCAAGTCCTAGTTTTAACAATTAGGAAACAATCTTAGTCATACTTGACCTCATGCGATAAAATTAAAAATACTATAAACAAAGGACATACCGGTAACCTTTTATTTAACATAGTTTAAGATCATAGACGAAAATACAATATATAGTCATATTGATCAAAGTGGCTTACTTGCATCCATTTACTCTCTCAAGAAAACTATGCCAAGAAATGTCGCTGTCACGCACTTTCATGCTGAAGCTGGAACCTATCGTGGGAATTACAATTGCAGTTGGAGATTGCGCATCAACAACTCTACTGCAATATTCGACACAACGGGTGTGAGGACTAAAATATAGATGAAAGAATGTGAGCATAAACAGATTACTAAGAAATCAGGAGGATTTTGTGCAGGATTGTGGAGTTGAATTGGTAATTCCAGTTGTATAAATTTGCCTTGCAATGTATGCCTAAGGATGAATCAAAGTTAATGTGAAACAGTAAATCCCTTGAGAAATACATTTTCCTTCTATCGATAGTTGCTAGAAAAATTATTTTGGAAGCTAAGCTGATAATAAAGCAGAAGGAAAGCATGTGTTAGTTGGAAATATATTGTGTAAAAAATCTGGAAAGGAAGCAAAAAAACTGTGAGCAGAACTTTAAGGTGGCATTAAGTTAACAGTATTTCATGTCTCTTACTGTGCTTGCTCTTTGAGCATTGGATTGTAATTTGAAGTTGTATGAACTCTAAACTACATGGATTAGCGGATGGATCTTTTGCCTGAATGTTGGTTAAGATCTTGATTAGTCTCATTTGAGTATATTTTGTAAGTGGAATTTTCCCTTCCTTCCCTTGAGTAGAGTTTTATTCATCAGAAAGGAGGAGAGAGGGAAAAAAGGAGTGAGAAATCACCTGTACAAGGGTAGTTTTCTGTCACCGCGAATGATAAGATCCTGGGAGTGGCAATTGGATACATTAAGATATTTGCGAAGAGAGGCAAAAGAGAATAAAAGATACAGTATTTGATTTAACTTAGACAAAAACATCATTCTAATATGCTTGCAATGAGAATACTGTGTTAAAAATAGTAATTCATTTTAAAAGGGGGGCATGAAATGAAAACAATTTGTGTTGGCACCAGCAGCACTGAGCATTATGAGCTTCAATGTTGAACACCAAATTGTTAAAATTAATAAAGATTATTCCCATAATTGAAGTATGCAGGCTTCTTCTCATAATCTGCTCCTAGACAGATGACAATTAGACAACTAATTTCATGTAACTATATTTTGCACAAAAATGGAATTGAAAGAAACATTAATTAGACCATCAAACACATTAACTTCTAAGATGAATTTTATTCTACTGCAGTGACTTTCAAGTAGCAGTGATGAGAATTAGGGACTTAATACTTTCAAAAGCAACAAACTGACAAACGTAAACTGTTAAAATGGCAAAGTACTATCCCTATATGAACCTATGATACTTCAATTCATAAATTTTATAAGCAAGCACAAGTTATCAGCTTAATGTTTTGCAATATTAATTAACAAGTCTACAACAATATTGCTAAAGGTCATCATGCCACAGAACCTGAGGTGGGTGGAGTTTCTATTTGTTGACAAGAAACCAAAACTTATGGTTTCTAATGAATAGGAAATCTGTCAACTTAGAATTTTTATAAGAGGAATTCATGAAACAGAACGTATCAATATGACCCTGCCATTCTATCAATCTCTCTCTCTTTATACTCCAAAATTAAGATTGAGAGTTAGGCACTACAAGCTACATTACTAAACCAATTTCATCCAACTCATTTAGGCAGAAACATTACATTTTTGACATTTGTACAAGATCCGCCAAGTATTTCTCAAATGAGGTCTGACTGACTACATTGATGGAGACAGACGAGACTTAACACGGGCATTAAACAAAAAAACCATAATAGCCCTTGATGCTCCTGATAAGGATAAATAGAGCTCACCTGCGTGAAAATTGCTTTTGCTTTTGATATTTTAAGCCTTGAAGATATTTCACTTGGTGCAAAACTATCAGCAATGGACACAACTACATAGCCAGCAAGTACTATGGCCAGGTAGATCACCACAGAATTCACATTCATGGGCATATCAATAGCAATTGCAGATCCTTTCTCCAATCCCAGGGTTTCAATTGCATATGCAACCAGCCTAGGAATGTTCTAAACAGAGTTTGAAATCATCTAACAGCGAAGTTCATAAACTCTTGAGAAAATAAGAGCACAATAGCATCATAGAAATCAGGAGTCGAATTCTCAAAACCACTAGAAAGCAGCATTTAAACCAGAATAACACAATCCATAATGCTGTTAACTTATTCAGCATTGAGGTGGTATGTTGTTATTAATAAAAAAGCAGAAAATCAAAAGGGGACCACATTAACTCATAGGAATCTATAAAAATAAAGTGTATCTTACATAATAATGATTATTTTTGTTGTTTCCTTTTAGGCATGTTTCCTTTCAAGTACCAAACCGGGGGAGAAGATATAAGAATAGAGCAAGTTCCAGTTAAGTCATGCAACGAAGAGGTGGTACAATGTCATTAATAAGAAACCAGAAAATCAAAAGCCGGTAACGGTAACTTGTAGTTTTAAGAAGAATATAGCATTTTTTAACTAAATATAATTCTGTTTCTGCTTATTGTCTCCAAATCCTTTTAGATATGTTTCCTTTCAAATACCAACAGGGGAGGAAAAAATGAAATGCAGAAAGTTTTCATACGTCCCCAGGTCAAATATGGGGAGATGAGCCTTCCCCCAAAGGATATTCACATGTTTTGTGACAACAATAGGGAACCTTATTAAACTTCAATAATATGAACAGTCAACACCCTGAATTCACTTTAAGTAAGTTTACACACTGTATTATTTTTTATGCCAAGTTTCTATAATTGTGAGTGAAAAGACAGTGTGTTATTATTCTCATCAACTCCATAACCTATTTGCTACAAAATTATTTAATGCAAAAGTTTTATCTACAAATTCTATCAGTGTTATATATATATATATATATATAAAGTCCTGAATTGTTCGTTCAAGAAAATTTTAGTAAAAAGAAAATTATTGACGATTAAGCAGAGGATAAAAATAGCAGAAAAAGTCCATCTCAATGTGTATACTTTGCTCTATATGCATAATAAATTTTAGGCAATACACTATACCGAGGGATAAGCAATGCTGTTGGTTAGCACTGATAGGATTTTGAGAGAAAAATTTCGAGATATGAAAACCAGCTAAGCACATCATAATATGTATCATGTATGATTTGCGTTCTACCCTACATTGTACAAAACAGATAAAGTTAACAATATATAATTTTTGGTGTTGATCAGGAAAATCATAAAAATGCCACATCCAATAATTGCCATCGTGATAAAATAATTATAATTGTCAAACAAATCTGCCAAACCAAAAATAGCTTACCAAACTGCTGAGCGTATCTCTCTAAAGGTCATCTTTTTTACAGGCACTTCGTCAGCTCCTTCATCTTGCCATGTCAAGGCAATATCATCTAGATTCCTCCTCCCATTTAGACACAGGCAATTCTTTGCTGGATTTGTATGTGCTCCAGGAAGCCAGTGACCACCAGGGTGTGTAGGATCCTCCCGCAAAATGCATTCAGGAGGAACTGAAAAAGAGATATTCATATCTTCTAATATAGTTTTCCAATAAACCTTTAGAAAACATAAGAAGGAACATTGATTAGGAAAACAGTTCATTAATCATGGTGACTCAATAGTTTGATGGTTAAGTTAAGAAAGTGTTTAATTCTATACCTCGGGGTTTGAGACAGAAAATTCCTGAAAATCAAGGAAGCTCGAAATAGGGTCTTTGTATTTTGATCCTAAGAATTCTTTTCCACGCTTCTCCAATAGCCGGCCAACATTAGTTAAATTTGCACTACCCCTATGTAACAGAACATTCATTAGGAAAACTTTAAAATTAACAGTTCTAAGTGATAAGTTTTCACTAAATTTAATGTATTCGTAACTGAATGATGTGCAGAACAATATCAGAGATGACTAATTCTGTTTTCACTAGAATGGTAAATGCCCTCCAAAGTTATTGAACGTGAAGCTGATGCAATTTTATTGCCCAATGAAATGCCAATGACCTAACTTATCTTGTGTATGCTTCATCTACTTGTTGATTGTTTCTTGATATAACAAGTCCGTAGGGAATTTCGGACAAATTAGCTCATTAATGATTAAAATTGGATAATCTAACACCCTTTTCTCTTATACTACTAATAATCGACTGTTTCTACTTCTTAAATGCCCGGTTGACAACCAAAAGTTTAAAAACTTAACCTGCTCTTTTGATATAAAATTCTAAGAACTTGATAAAAATTAAAGTCAATTTCTTAAAGAAAAGAATTTCTTCTCCAATTCCGGTGTTTTGGGAATCTGGGTTTTGAATTGAATATGAAAATAGATTTCATTTAACTATTTTAAGTGAAATGAATTTACATTTTTGTTAGTTTAGGATGAATTCACAAATCCTCTTTAATTTTCAAATTTCAATTCACATGGTTACATGCTGGTGAAGACAAGAATTAAACTCTTAACAATTAAGCCTCCATTTGGCAACCAATTTATAGATGGTTTATAAATTTAGTTAAAGTCAAACGCTAATTTCAACGAGATATTCATAATTACAACTCTTTTGTTAACAGCATGGAATCCATTACTAATCCTCTTTAAAAATGATTTATGATAAGCTTTTAGACTAGAATGGTTCAAGGCTTACTACCACCTAGTTATGAAAATTATGCACTTGACATTATTTAACCAAAAAAGAATTGAGTAATGCTATTTGTAGTGAAACTAGTGGTAGTCTTTCTATTTGGCATACAAGTGACTGTTCGTGATTTAGTGCATTAATTTGATGCATAAGACAAGAAAAACTACAACGTCAATGCACCAAATCACGAACAGCGACTTATATGCCAACTGCCCATAGTCTTGGCTACAAATATCATTACTCAAAAAGAATGTACGCAGCACGCCGGACACAAAATTAAAATAAATAATTGCAGTCCCTGGACTAACCCCTTAAACTTTTCGAAGATACAGTTAACAATCATATCACATAAACATGTACACTAATATAAAACAGAACCACATACGAGTCAGGTACCCAAGCAACAGGATCAGGCCCAAATTCCTTGTAGCATCCATAATACATCATCTGATGGAAGGAAAACGGAAGCTCTGGACTTAAAACTTGCTTACAAATCATCTGCCATGTTTGGGGAGTTCCAGCACCGTAATCACGAATTATTCGGCCGAGTTTTCCGTGAATCCCATCGGCGACTTCAATTGGTATGCACAACGCCGATATATCGGCGGCGGTGATAGAATCGAGGGACTTGTAATTATGAGTCGCCATTTTTCGAATTTTTTTGATGCTGCTGAGAATTGAAATTCTGATGTATAGTGCTTACATGTATTTGTATACGTAAAGACACGGAGTACAGAGATAGTGATAAGGTCGTGTATTAATGGACTTCATGGTCCAACTAATCACCTGCTTGCACAAAGCCCTGTTTGGTTTAGCTAAAAAAAATTATTAAGAAATTAAATTAAAGTTAACTATTAATTTTCACAAGGTTTATCAATTTTCTAATCCTATATTTCATCAAAAACTTATTTAATTTTTTAATATTATTACTATAAATACAATTGCAATTTGAAAATATAAAGCAGAAAATAGGAGTCTACATTTGCAATGTGGGACGGGGTCGGGTCGGGTCGGGGCATCTCGACTTTAAAAACTGAATAATTGATTTTCAATTTTAGCAGTAAAAGTTTTTCAAATACCGAGGGTACATAACCGAATATTTTTTATTATTATCTTTATAATTTATCATCTTAAGTTTTATGCATTTATTATCGACTGTTGTAAAATATCATTAAAGAACAAAGTTTTATCATATTCATTAACATCGATCAAGCTGTCCAATACACCACCCTTTTTGTCAAATACAAATTACACCAACAAATCTACTGAAGTAAAGCAAAATGAAGAAATTTCTAAAATGACCTAAAATTGCGAGTAAAAAATAATGTTACTCTGAGCCGCCAGGTAGCAATTTGGACGTATTGGATGTACTAAAGCGTTTAGATGCTACGGGGATGATTCGTGATGGTGACACGACTTCAGCAAAAGATAGATTATACGAATCTATTTCTAATCGGCTCTGTGACCAACCTTTGCTACCAGAGAAGCCATCGGTCACAACCCAGCAATTCTTGAAGCCGAGATTTGATAGTGCTCTAGCAACTATTTTAGCTGAATCCGAGTACCTAGACATTTCATAAATTTGCATTATTGAAACGAGTTCAAAATCCATGAGCATGTTTGGCTAAGCTTAAGAATGAACATGCTCTTAATGCGAAAGCGATAATTCTAGTCCCACATCAATCGTGGAAGGCCTATCTCATTGGGCTTATAAGCACATTTAGCGCCCTCCACTTACAAGTCGATTTTAAGGGCGTGTTCTACCTAATGCGCTTATAAGCCCACAAGACAATTCTTTCACGAGTGACATGAGACTCAGAAGTAGTCGTTACATATTCATTTTTATATCGAATTAACAAACAAGCAAAAGGAAAATAGAACTCACGAGTCCAATATCACGATGTTGGAACCTTTACCAATTCTCTTAAGATAAGAGATCTTCAATGCCACTAATTCAGCTTCCACTTTCTTCACACTTTTTACAAGGCTTCTGATTTTGCTACGTAATTCTTCTAAACTGAGAAGTACAGGGAGAGTAACAAGTTTTATTTAGTCTTGTACTCGAGAAAGTAGAATCTGGCAATAAACCTTAAACAAATAGAAGCTTTTTGTCAAGCAGAACTTCCTCTTAGCTAATTCCAAGTTATGACAAAAGTTTCAGTTTTGTTTACAAGGCTATTTAATATGTGATATCCTTATACAATACAGTTTTGAAGCTAAAACATGTGAAAGACAATATTAACGTGCTCAAAAAAATAAAAATCTTGAAGAAAGTTCACTTACGGTATCGATATCAATTTGTTTTTAGCACCGGAGGGAAGGCGAGGAACACCAGCCTTGTTTTTGTCTTTCTCTGATCTTATATCGATCATAAGGTAATTCTTTGTGGACATCATATCAAGAGTTTGAGCAGGAGTTAGGTCACCTAAGAAAAGCATTAGGAACAAATGAGAAGATCATTCGACAAAGTAACAGAACTATATAAAAATTAGTAACATCAATCAGTCTTGGAAGCTGGCTTAACATAAGATCTAAGAAAACATGAAAAAACTACAAATGAATTTGCAGAATACCAAAAGTGAAGCAATATATTTTGTTCATCACGATGTGAACTCGAGAAGAAGAAACTGTGAGATCAATAGAAGCAGAAAAATTACCCTTGTAACCCCGAAAGCTGAAAGAGATGGCAGAAAAGATGGGAGGAAGTAGGAGATATGCAAGGAATAAAGCACCACCAGACCCGACAATTATGACAGGATCTGCCGACGAGATAGTCTCAACAGTGGAAGTGGCTATAGGTTTCACCTCATCAATAACTTTTGTTGTTTGTTGTGCAGCATCAACAACTGTCTGCAGCCACGAAGATTGTTTCTCAGTTGAGATTAGAGTTGCATGCACAATACATGCGCTGAAGACTAAATATATAAGTCAGTCCCCTCTTTGAAAATCTTAAGCGATTTAATAATGCGGTTCAACATAGTATCCAATCTAGCTATCACCTGTTCAATCATCAACATACATTGGATCTTCAACATACATTGAATCCAGCCTGCACGTGGGGTGTTGAGGACCAAAATTTAAATGAATAAATTTCTCCATTCTCCAATAGTTGAAGCTTTAAAGACGTGATGATTCAATAACACGGAACCACTATTCGGAATAATTACTCCAGATGTTGAATGATATTAATACATATAAATTCACATTGTAAGCCAAACACATTGTCAAGCTACTGACTATACAATCTAGTGATTTCAAAAGATTCACCAAACCCAAAAATTCCAACGCCCTTGATTTGAATTTTGCAAAATATTTAAATACTTTAATATGCTAACTCCGTTTATGCTTTTTCTCACGATTTTAGCAAGATAGTTACAAAGTTGAAAATCAGAACAGACAATTAATTGATTATTATCAATCAGCACAAAATTGTTTCACACTATTGATTCAATACAGCCCTACGGCCCTTACCTGATCATAATTGAGCTAAATGGCTAATTTGTGCAATGATTAGGTAATATACTATCTACCTTAAGCCAACTTTTTGAGAAACTGAAGTTCAAATTTGAAGATAAAATGCTGTAAAAGAATAGCACAAAACAATTCAATAAGTTCCAGTCCCAACCCTCATTGAGATGATGCAATTTTCTTGCTCGTCAACTGTTTGGATCAATCCTTGTAATCTATGTTTAATCAGTAGGCAGACAAAAGAATTCAGACTTTATTGATGACGACTATATTTTTTCTCATTTTCCCAGTAGAAAGTTTTATGAATAATCCAACACTCCTTGAAATATAATTTGAAACTCAAGTTCATAAATGTGCACCCTCCAAATCGGGAAAAAGGTTTATACGTAATTACCAACAGTATTAGTTGCAGAATATGATAAAGACAGAGAATTTTCCACGTTTTCTATCTTGATATTATACAGATTTCCGATGATTATTTTCATAATAATTTGATTGTGTAACTAGTATAGAATCTTCATTTCTAACCCTATAAATAGGACCTTTTTCAGTTATATGAATCCATAATTTCTAGCAACTTCGTGACATTACTTGAAGTAATTATCCATTTACCTTAGCTGCACTTATAACTGGCTGTGTGTCGATGCCAGAACTCTGAATTGTCTCTTGGGCTTTTTTAGAGACCTCGGAAACCACAGGAGATGCAATCTTTACAGCCTGTTCTCCTGCTTGCTTTAGGATAGGCAATGCCACATCAACTCCTGGTTTCACAGCTTCCAACACACCTCCAATTACCTGCCCTACAACATCGAAAATGTTGGATCCTACTTCTCGAACTTGATTGATTGTCGACTCCGCCTGAAAACACAACAAAATTACTCAGTTTCTAAGTTGGATGGGCCCGAGAACAAGCCTCGGGCTCGGCATGATGTTTATTTTTGAGGGACATCACATAAATAATTTCTCAAGAACAATGCGGAACCATTTTAAGATCACTTTAATTTACCAACAAAAACAAGCAAATCCAAAATTTGGGTTTTAAATAAAATTCAAGAAAACGCCAAATATCAATTCATACTCCAGAATTAGAAAAAACCCACAAAACAGAAACACATACATTGTCCTTGAAAAAGAAAATGTAACAGACATAAAGAAATATATCACTATTTCATCATGATTTATCCCGAATAAAGCTAGTAAAAGACAAGAAAGTGGTTGAAATAACAAAACGAAAATATAAAGTCTCACCCCACCCATTTTTAAAAAGTTGGCATATCGTAAAATGAATCAGTGAAGCTTTTACACTTGATGTTTAAAGCTGTACCTGGTCGAGAGAAGAGACAATCTGTTCTTTAGAAATAGCGAGAGCATTGGCCTCGTGAGGAACTGTGAAGAGCACAAATAGTGGCAGAGTAGTTTTAGCTGAGGGAGACAAAGATTTTGGTATGAGTTTAGAACAAGAAAATGACTTGCGGGGTGGTGGAGATGGTGGAAGAGTGGGCGATCTTATGGCTGAAGCTCTTAGGGCCATCACCTTGGGCCTTTTGCCAACGCTCACGGTGTGAATTGATTGTGGGTCTAATTTGGTTTGTGAGAATCGTTGGAAGAAGAATTGTGATTGTGAATGGGCAAATTGATCACCGTAGGTTGATTTGATTCGACGTGATTGAGCAAATTATAAATACTTCAACTGCAGCCACAAAGATGAATCGAAGTGTAGGAGTGAAGATGATGTGGGCCATTGTAATTTATTTCCACAAAATCTTTGGCTTGCTGTTGCTGCCTCACGTGCCATGATATGCACACCTTCGATGCCTTTGAATGCATGTATTAGCGTCTTAGTGTATCATGATGTGCACACATTATTACTTTCGTGGTGTATGTTAAGTAAAATCAGATGAAAACATAGATTAATTTATAGTCACCATTTTGCGGTGGCATGTTAATAAGGTCGATCTTTAAGATAGAACCTTAAATCTTAACATGATATCAGAGTTCATTAAACTTCAACGAGCAATTCGATCCAATTAAAACTAAAAAAAATGAGTACACAAATTTCAAAATTGGTCTACTAAAAACGAGTCATCATTTTGCGGTAGCATGTTAAAGGATAAAATCTCACATCAAATAAAAATAAAAATATAGATCAACTTATAAATTATTAGACTGCGCTCCTCTTAAAAAGGTCGATATTTTAAGATGGAATCTCAAATCTTAAAAGTGCCACATCGTTGCCTTCATGGTGCAATACGCCGCCTATCGTTATTGCAAGTTATTGTTTTTGAATGCCGAAGGTTGACCCATGTTTGTGACATACCATGCCATCAATTTTGTCCCTTGATGTATATTGCTTTGGGGTAGTTTTGCTCGCCCTAATATCTGGATGTCTGTCTGTTATATTAGGAATACCATTGAAACACAAAGTTTGATGGATTGGGAGAAGCTATATTTGTTTTACAACAGAAGATCGTGCCAAATTATGGACATTAACTTGTAGTGCTTAAGCCATGGTCTCGAAATCATGGCAAAGGTTTTAGCCCACACTGGAAGGTTCATCAAGCGTCTCTTATATCATCACATCAAAAGTCTCTATGGTGTAAGATTAGTCGTAGTTATTGATAAAAATCTTCTCCTTATTTATAATGCATGCCTCAAGTTTTTTTAGAGAATCTTTAAAAGACTTATTCATGTATTCTTCTTCTCTTATTCCCATTCAATTTCTGAGTAGACTATGTTGACCCCTAGAAATGAGCCAACAGATGTCGGGCTCACTCACGTCAAGTCAAGTATGATTCCGATGCATTCCTACTTGAATAGAGGCAGTAGCAAGGAAGAAATGGATGTGCGAGATACTTTGCGGTGAGAGACAAAAATATTCAAACTTCGATAGATGAAACAAAAGCAATCGCGCTAACAACGATCACCGGGTAGAAATCAAACGAATCTATGTAATGGATATATGTGGAAGGATAGATAAATCATGTATAGAAGTTGCTGCGTTGTATATTGAAATTTTTTGTGATGAACATGTAAGCAAAAACAAGGAATCTTCAACCAAATAAAATTCTTGAGAGTTTAAGTATGTATTTTGAATATATGATTGTCCAAACCTCAATGAATAATCCCTCCTCCCCCTTTTCAGTTACAAAGAGAATCTATTTATACTGTCTTGACCGACGTGATGACCATTGGATTAGAACAACGTGACATCATCTCCCTAATTGAGGTTCCACGTCCCTGTATATTCATACAATTAATACATTGATAAAGAGTCAACCACCCTATACAATAGACTAACTTACTGACAAACTTTATTGAAAGTGTTACATCAATCATTTAGATCTTCAAACCTATCACAATAGACAGCGTCGACTTCGTGAGTCTCGGAAGAGTTTTAGAGTCTCGAAGGAATCTTTGAGGTGGTCCTCTAAGTGGAGAGCTTCAGCTCCTTTCTTTGTTTCCTTAGACAGCTTCGTCTTTGAAGCAGTGCCTCAACATGGACTTTGCCCTTGCGGTGCAAGGACTTCGATCTTGTTTGACTTCATGGATCTTCATTTGACTTTATGCTTTCATGGCTTGCTACATAGCGCTTTTACTTTGAGTCTCGGAGGCGAGGCATGACAGACTATTTCCTCTTTTTACAATAAACCCTTTTTCAGATAGCTGTTTTTCCCACAATTAAACTTCTAACAAAGCCCTTTGAATTCCCAGATACTATGCTTCCTTCATAAATATACAAAAACTAGAAAGAAAATTAACAAGGGTAAAAATTACAAATATCTTGGCCATCAAAAATAGTCTTTTAGTGTAATTTTATGAACTAGATACTTAATTTTTATGTATTTTCTTATTTTATTTTTTTTTAGGAGAAAATCAGGACTGGATGGGAACGAATGAAAAGTAGCAATAAAGGATTAAAAATGAGTAAAATATGACATATTTTGAAAGTTGGGGACCAAAGAGACACATTTAGTAGTTGAAGGACTACAACTGCAATTTGAAGACCCAATTTGAAATAAAAGAGGAAACAGAGACCAAATTACACCATAAAGATTAATTTCCAACAATTTAGAAAATCCTAATTTGACCACAATTATGGTTCCCTGTCCTTTTGGGATTCTATTTTGAATTATGATACTTATACATAATGAGTTATATAACAATTTACATACGATGGGATCTCAAAAAGAAACAATTTTTTTTTATTTGGTTAAAGAAAAGAAAATGGAGGGGTTTTATGTATATGTAAATCATTATGTATATGTAATATACTGCTCTTATTTAGATCTAAATTAAGGTCTATAAATATGGACACGTCAAAAAACATAAATTTCTTAAGATTTGTACATCAATTTGAGGGATAATTACTCGACTGGTCATTGAACTTTAGAAAAAGGTTTTTAGAAGGTCGCTGAATTTTAAAAGTTTCTCCGTTAATCACTCAATAATTGGTGAAATTACATTTTGTAAAATTCGGTGACTAACAAAAAAACTTTTAAAGTTCAATGAACCCCCCCCCCCCCCCCCCCCAAAAAAAATCTTACGCAATATTTAATGACTAATTAGGTAATTAATCAATCTTTATTTTTTTTAGTTGTTTTCTGACATCTCTAAGATCAAAAGAAAGAAAAAAATAAAAAATATATAAAAGATTGATAAACTACCTGATTAGTCATTGAACTTTGCGTAAGGTTTTCAAGGAGTCGCTGAATTTCAAAAGTTTCCCCGTAAGTCACCGAACTTCATATTGTATAAAATTACATTTTATAAAGTTCATGGGACTAGTGAGAAAATGTTTGAAATGCATTGATATCTGAAAAACCTTATGTAAAGTTGAGTGACAAATCAGGTAATTATCCCATCAAATTGAGATATAAAGATTGAAGAATACAATTGATCGGGAAATATACGATCAATCAAGGAAGAAGGCAAAATTAAAATTTTTAATTTATTTTTCACTAATAATTTCGGTCTATAAAATAAAGTAAAAGGTTGGAGCAAAGTTTTTTAAAAGAGTATTTTTGTAAAACCTATAAATGATTAATTAAATTGATATAAGTTATTGCACATAAGTAATACTAAAACTCTTTATATTCAAGTGGTGAGGAACTCATTATTTTCCTTAGAAGTCAAAGTTCAATTCTCTTTGACCCAAAAATTTTGTAAGAGGATTTCAAAACCCAATCAAACCGGATAATCGGGTCAAGTAAATCGCCGGTTAACTAAGTCAAAGCCTAATTTTGATCAAATCAAGTACATTTCTATCAAATTAATCCGCCTAGCCTAGTTAAAGGTCCGGGTCGTCGAGGCCTGGTTTTATAACCATGGTATTGAACCTAATGGTATTTTTCATCTTTTTTATTTAACTTCAAGAATATAACCGGCTAATTTTCTTATTTGTATAGTGATTGACGTAGCTTGTGTTAAAATTTATTTAATCCATTAGATTTCATGACAATTTGATGATGTATTGGACGCTTATTGTATGCCAAATTGACACACAATTGCTTGATCACCAATTACATGTTTTAAGGATGACATTGAGATCGAGAGGAGATACATTTATCTAGTTCGTATAATAAGCATATGTTTAGTCCCTATTTTTTCAAAAACTCATTTTTGACCACACAATCTTCTATTCAAAAACTTATTTTTTTAACTACACATTCTCCAAAAAATTTACTATTTCAAAATACCCCCCCCCCCCTTCCCCCTTTTTTTTTACCAAAATGGGGCTCAGACAGGGAATAAGTAACATAAGCTTTGATAAAAGATCGAGATATACTTTTATAGCTTATGCAATCACAATTGAATGTTTTTTCATGCGTACAAACTTATATAGAATATAGTAAATTCAGGAATATGTTTAATTTTGCTTAAGAGATATTAGTAACTAAAATTGATTAATTTGATTGTTAATCCATATAAAAAAGAGGTTAAATGAAATTGGTTAGATGAATGTTAAATAATCTTAGCAAAATCGAAATTGGTAACCACTAAATCCCAAAAATCCTTCACAAGCTCATTAAATAGATTAAATTAGGATGTGTCTGAGCCCCTTTTTTGGTTGAAAATATGTTTTGTGATGATGAATTTTTGAAGAATGTGTGATTAAAAAGTAAAAAAAAATTTGAATTTACGTACAACATATTTTATTCTAAAAATATATAGTTGAAAATATTTTTGAAAAAAAAAATGAGTTTTTAAATAATAGGGATCAAACGAAATCTTAATGTAATTTAGTTCGACACATAAACACTTAAATTTGATAATTGGGTAATAAATAAATTTAAATTGAAACTAGATTAAAATAAAATTAGTTGTAAATAGTTTGTCCCTATGGATACGATACTTGAACTCAAAATTCAATTAGTTGTAAATATTTTATCTCTATGGGTACGATACTTGAACTCAAAATTCACTTTATTATTTGTTAAGATCCATACATTTGCAAAATTAATCAATCAAGTTTTAAACATCATTGTCAAAAAATAATTTATTTTAATTTTTGTTGTTAATTCTAATTTTGATTTTTTTTTCTTTTTTGTTTTTAAGTTGGTCACTTATTTTTCTTGATTTTATTGACGAGACTAAATGGAACAATAGCTCAACAACATGAGATAGGCAATCCTGAAATTGATAAAGGCGACATGCTTTTAAAATGAAGGGATATGATACACTTGTCAAAGTTGACTTGTCATTGGAAGTACTATGAAACTATCAGATTTTCAAGTACAAGATGTAAACTAAGTTGATGATGATTTGCCATCAGAATTACTGTGGACGTTATCAGAATATCAAGTACATTAGAAATCATATGAACAAACACACAATAAAAATTAGGAGCGACATACAAATTTTGATTGGCCGAAAGGTCAAAATATTGAAAATTCTAATAATCCTCGACAAGAAAGAGAATGAAAATTTCCTTGTGCAAATGCTAGAAATTTCAAATATTAAATCAATCATTCAATTTGAAGAACCAACAAAAGAAGAGCATGGAGAGACCAGAAATATTAATTTTGACAGGCTAAAAACAATTAGTAGCATTCAAAGAAGATGGAATTAACCCACAATCCTTGGACTTTATTATTTTGCTCAAAATTGACTTTCTGATTAAACCTTGTGAGGAAATTGAAGTATACACTGTTAAATTCGAATTGAGGGATGAAGGCAAATCTTACTAAATGGAGAAAGGCAAGATAAGAGTTTGATGAACAACTACAAATTAATGCAAATTCAAGTTGAGCAAGGCAAAGCCAAATTTAAAGTGTCTTGAAGCACTTGTACCAAAACATAACTCAGGACTATAAACAAGAACTTAATGAAAAATAACCCACTTAAGAATTTTCTCATATTTTGCGAAAAAAAAAAACACAAACCGGAGTTGACTACAATCAACCGTGGTTTGCAAACTTGTGGTTGACCCAAAGGCCATGTTTGCCACGATCAACAAGTCCTCTAAGTTCTACCCCGTATTTGATAATTTTACATTCCCCACATCATTTCAATGAATTTTACCTTTTGAGATGATTAAATTGGAAAATTTCCCATCGCTTAAAGCGAGTAGAACCTACGTGGAAATGATTAAAAAAAATACTAAACTAGCACATATATTAACATCATTTTCCAGTCAACTAAAGATAATATCAATAGAATTTATTTTGGCTTCAATGTGCTAACGAAGCATAATCTTCTTCTGTTTTACCTTTGATGTCAGCCTTCTTCATATTCTTGAGAGAATCAAACAAAGATGTGTTTTCTTGCTTGCTTGAAGACTTTGCGAAGGGATTAGATGGGCGATTAAATGTCACTTGATCTACAGCCTTGATCTTCTTTGTCTCTTCTACAGTCTTTACTTCCTTAGCATTCTTCAACTTGCTCTTTACATCAACAGCCTTTTCTAATTTTGTTGTTCGAGTTTCTTCAAGTTTTTCGTCTTTATATTCAAAAGGTTCCTCAACAATACCTTTTTTTGTAAAGAAAGAGGTTGATAATGCTTGTGTTTGAGATGAAGCTTTATTCGATGTTTTACTACATTCTGGTGCAGTAAAAGACCTGTCAATGGCATTAGCAGTTTTCGCGATGCCATCAGAGTGGGAGGTCATTTGAGGGAGGGCTGTTTTTCCGTCAGTTTCACTAGACAACCTTTCCTGTAAGAAATGAAAAGTGATAACTATCAGAACTTAAAAACAAGCGAAAAAAGATTGAACGAATCAAATTAACTTCCGTATAACTTCACCTCCAATATGTCATTGAAGCGCTCCGCTAAATTTGGTAGTTTCAGTGCTGTTACAAGCTTTATAGCACCTTTGACTGATTTTTCTAGTGAAAGAAGTTTTACTAGTTCGGTGGCTCTCACAAGCTTGTCACCTTTGAAAATTTCGAGAAGACGAGCATAATTAGTTGTCCACCATTTCATCATGCAAGAGAAAAGAAATGAACATAGGAAATCTGTCCAGTTGTTGTAAAAAGACTAACCATTGCAGCAAGATGCAATGAGCCTCAAGATGCATCTGTCTAGAGAAGCTTCCAAGTTGAAAGCCATGTCATCAAGTGAGCTGTTGTAATGACCAGCAGCTACCATTTCTTCTATTCTTTTCTGAATCTGCAATTAAAGATTGAGTTAGGCTTGATTGATTTAGATACCGTATTCCTTCCCTTTATTTTATGTGTATTATTTCCTTATCATATTCATGTATAGCTCGTCCATATTATAGACACGTCTACGTGTTTTGTTGAGCAATGATGGTAAAACATATCATCCTCTCATTATTTTTCTCTACGTATTTATCAAAAATATTCAACATTCTAATTCAGCAAGGGAGGACATGCAAAGTATCCGCTAATGTCATAAATGCCAATGGGACAGAAAAATGGAAAAATAGCATAATTTATCTATTCCCAGGATATCATCAGTTGCCTTCATCATTGTCGGATTACTCTAACATGTATGGTTTTAGCAAATAACTGAATTGACTGAATTATGTAAATCACCTGGCACAGATGCATGTTGCCCATCATAAATTCATTCTCGAGGCTATCCGCTCCAAGATCAGATGAAGCAAGAGGGAAGGAAAGGTCAAGCAAGGTGAGGACAGGCTTGAAAGTTGCCTGCAAAAGCCATTAATTAAGGAAACATGAGGATGTAGTTTGCGCAACAGTGCAGAAAGAACATCCATGAAGAGCGACCATACCTGTGGGAAGGATTCAGGAGACTTACAAACAATGCAAAATAACTTGTTTGCATTCAGTCCAACAACCCAATAGTTCTCACCTGCCTTGTTTACCTTACTGGAGCTGAAAACCAACAGTTTTAGATAGCTAATCTGTGTTCTTCTACTTAAATACTGCAAAAAATATGGCTCTTGTAGTACCTGAAGAGTGGCATCCAACTACCTCCAAATTGATTTGTGAAGACCCTCAAGACCCCCTACATAGATTCAGTTCCATAGCATAAACTTGTATCAGCTATCTTTCAATTTATTACACGTGCAGACACATATATAGAATGTCATTTCTGTCAGAGATGGTGCACCTTAGAATCGAAAGAACTTAGTAGGCCTTCCTCGCTGAAACCGAACCATGTCAAACATGAACCAGGAGTCAGAGGTAGCCGTCCTCTAAGAGATTGAGTCCCATTATGGATGTTGAACACTCTAAACTCAAGCATCTAAAAGGGTAAAAGATTTAAATTTATTGTATGATCTAAACTGCCCATCAATGATTTACTACATAAAATGTCATCTGGTGACCTCTTTGTTATGTAACGTGGAAAATATATTCATTCTAGAGTTATATAATAAGCTACAGCTGAAATTGCCTAGTCTTACACAAGCATACTTAGGGACCAAATGTGTGAAAATAAGATTGCTCAGAACTTCAACAAAATACTTCGAAAAAGAAAAAAAATGAACAATATTCTTGTCGCTTACTTTGTTAATCCAGTTGTGTCTAGCTTAAGGTTGACATAATATATTATTAATATAATTTAGATAGAAGATCATCGAAGGTAAATTCTAATAATACCTGATCATCTGAGGGAAGAGAAGGAGAAGCATGAGTGACAACTGCAAGTTCATTCTTGAAGCCCACTGCAGTAACCACTGGCCCGTCGAGGGAGAGAATGTACCTCTTTGATATAAGAATCAACAAATTAGATTATGTAAATGCAAAGCATTTACATACTAGTACTAATGATAATAAAAAGTAGGAGCTATGATGCACAAACATGGCCACGTGTATCCTACACGACATGTTGGATACATCGATGCTCGATTTTAGAAAAAAAAAATATTGACACGACACATCATCGACACGTTAATTAAATTTATAAAATTCTTCATTTATATAGATTATTAAATTTTTTTTGTTGAAATCTTTCAAATATAAATACATATTTGTTATTTACTAATACTTTTGAGTTAAAAACATATAATATTTCTAATAAAAAGGGAAAATTATCATGGTAGAGTATCCGATGAGTGTTAGTATCCAACGCGAGTACAATACATGTCAGACACGAACACTTTACCATAGTTGAAGTGTCCGTGTAACAAAGCGCTTTACCCTAATTGAAGTATCCATACAACAGAGAGTATGAGAATCAGTATTTGGATAAATCTGTTAATTAAATTATTAGTTTAAATGTTTAATTTTACAAACCTGCAAGCCACCCTCAGTGAAGATGCGAAGAAAATGATGGCTTGTAACAGCAGCAATCCAAGCACTGCCAAGTGCTAATGCTCTAACTTCTTCGTCTTCAAAACGCATAGACCACTATGTTTTCATGAGGAGACCAATATTAGCCATTAACTAAATACTTTTCATCAGCAGGGTGATTAAATGCATATTTGGGGTGGTGGTTTTCAGAGATACTAATGCATAACATAAAATATGAAGAGTGCTGACCTCACTGTTATTTGCCCAGGTACTGAACGGGCAATACATGAGTGTGCTCATATTTTTCTCACCCTTGCCTGGATTGGCAAATACACTTCCATTCTCATTTAAAGCAGCCATTGTGAAACCAAAATAATCAGTCATGGCAGGAATTCGTGGACCAGTACTCGTATCATGAAAATCTGTCTGCAGTTGTGTCATGCACCATAATTTGTCAGCAGCTCATAGTAGAAAAGTAGCTTGAAGTATCACCTATGATGCACCGACACAAACACGTATTCGACACGTGATTTTTCAAAAAAGTGATGGCATGATACATCGCCGACACGTTGATTAAATTCTTTAAAATCCTTCATTTATATAGAACCTTTTTGTTTGCCATTTTCCACCTCAGTTTTAAAAGAAATGTTACCGTTTATGAGCCCCACTTTGCCCTTTTTTTGACTTCATCTCACAACTATCATTTTGCAACGGCTATATTTCTTCTAACAATGAACAAAAACTGGCGCCCAAACGTCCTCATAGTATAAATTTAAGTTTTATACTAATTATTAATTTTTCTTGTTGAGTCTTTTAAATATGAGTACCTATTTGTAATTAACTAATAACTTAGAATTAAAAATATATAATATTTTTAATAAAAAAGAAAAATGTTTATGGTAGAGTGTCAAAGCATCAATATCGACACGTGTCGAACACAGACACGTTACCTTAATTGAAGTGTCCATGCTACAAAGAGTATCACAATAATGCAAGTCAGATGCCCCAATTACTTCATCCTTAATCAGTTTTAGGTAAATGAAGAAAGGAACCAAGTGCTTGAATTTTATTCATACATTTTGTTTGTTATGATTATGATGAAAGCGAGGTGCTAACTAGGAGAATAGTTTGGTCAGATATTATCGAAGCACCTCCTAAAATGAACTTAACAATTATATATTCATTAAATTTTAAAATATTTTTTGTCCCTTTGGTTATTAATAACAAACTGTGATTTTCAAGAAAAGTGCAATTCAATTCAAAAGACTATTTTTAAGAGAGAAGCAGTTAAAAAATCACGATGAAGAAAATACAGTATACCTCTATATGGGAGTACCCATCATGCGCCATTGTGGTTATACTTCCAAGCATATTGTAGCAGAGAAAGTGCCTCTTTCCAGGTTGAGCAGGAGTAGCTCCAGGTTGAAAAGCTTCTTGCATTTTTGGCCCTGCAGTTGCTATAGTGTTTTTTACTCCGTTCTTTACATTACAAAGGTCATTTTTGTGACCATTTGAAGGCTTTTTACGAGATTCAACCTTCCTTATAGATTCCAACTCATCGGTAATGTCTTCTTCCCAATCATTATCATATATAGACTGTTTACGTAATCTTTTTCTGCTAGGTGGCTCTGATTCACCATGGCTGTCTTCATTGAGATCACCAAAACTACCTGATGAACCAGGTTCTTCTTCATTGTCAAACAAGACAAAGCCACTTGAACGTAAACTAGGAATATCCTCTGTTGGAGATCTCATAGAGGATGGCACCGCCGATTCCCATAAGCCATACTTTCCTATAACATCAATAACTGCCAATGCATTGCCATGAGGCTTCCATGACATACAAGATATGCAATCATAAAATTTTTGCCTCTCAATATCCTGTTTCTTATCAACATCCCATATAAGAACCTGCCTGTCCACACTAGATGTAGCCATATATTTACCATTAGGTGACCAAGACAAGAAGCAAATAGGTTCCAAATGATCCCCTCTAAGAGAAAATAGCTTTTCAGCAGTGTCTCTATCATACATCACCACATCATTTTTCAAACCTGGAACGGCTAACATCTCTCCATCAGGACTCCACCCAAGTATGTTCATAACCGAAATATCAGATCCATTGTTAGGAGCTAGGCCTTTGAGGACATGAATTGTATTTCCAGATTGAAGTTCCCAGAATATAATGGTTCCAACGGAATCAAGTGAAGCCAAATATTCACCTTTAGGATCAAAAGCTAAGCTGGTGACAGATCCTTTATGTCCTTTTAGAACTCTTGCAATTGTTCCGTCAACTGTGTTAACAAGTTTAATGCCCTCGTCATCGCCAGCGGCTGCCAACATGGTGCCAGATTTGTTAAAAGAAAGGGCACGAAGTGGCAATGTAAATCTGGTGATGTTGGTCTCAAAATCTCCCCCTGACAAAACGGATGATATGGAAAAGTAAATTAGTAAAGCCTCAAATAACCCACATGTCAACTGCAAAACAATTATCTGGCCATAAATAAACCCTAAATGAACGCATAAATGTGGCATGAAATTTAAGGAGATACATTTCCTAAGGTAAAAATTAATAGTCACTTTGCAGCTTTGTGTCAGGCTGTTTAACGCTCCTAATGGTCTAGGAACCCCAAATAATTTTACACAAACAAATCAATTTTATTGAAATTTCTGAAATTAAATCAAAGCCTTCATTTGGTATCCTAATTGTGGAGCTCAGAAGCTGTTGCAATTGTTTTTGCTATAGCCTCATTGCATAATATCAATTTTCTCCAGTCCATGTACTCTTTATTTCCTCTTTTCCAAGATTTTTAACTTTAATGGGCACAAATTTGAGCTTTTATTCAAACCCAAATAAAACTGCATCGGGGAAAAAATTCAGAACACACAACGAAGAAAAAGCCCACAAAATATTTGCCTACTTGTCATAAAATAAAACAGACAAATATCAGCAAATGTGCCATGAAGTTTAAGGGGATAAATTCCTAATATTATGGAAACAAATCAATAGAAATATTGCAGCTTTTCCGCGAGCAGAAGAACCCCTAATGAAGACATAAATGTACACAAACAAATTAAAATCATTTCCTTAAATAGGGGGGGGGGATACTGATTTTAAAACTCCTAATAGTCAAAGAACCCCAAATAATTTTACACAAACAAATCAATTTTATTACAAGTTCTGATATTCTATCAAAGTTTTGGTATACCAATATTGCATAATATCAGTTTTCTCTGTTCCGCGGTATCTTTATTTTCCTCTTTTCTGCGATTTTGAGCTTTAATGGACGCAAATCTAGCTTAAATTTAACCCCCAAAAATCTACATCGTGGAAAAATTCAGAAAAAATAAAACGACAAAAAGCCCAAAAAAAAGTTTGTCAAAAATGAAACACAAATATTTTAACATAAAAATTACCAGGGAATTTGTAGAGCTTGACAGAATGGTCTACAGATCCAGAAGCAAGGCAGGTGGAATTAGGGCTAATTGCCAAGGCAGTGACACCTTCTCGGTGATTCCGAAGAATTTTAGGAGCGTTCGAAGGCAAAAGGGCATCGTGAATACAGATCGAATTATCGGAGGATGAAGCCGTAACAATATGCTGACCATTGTGGTCCCATAAAATGGAACAAAAAGAGCTCTCTCCATTTTCGCTCTTGTGAGCTTCTCGGAGCTTAATTGTTCGGATCTTCATTGCGGAGTAGAAATTTTCTTGGTAAAAGAACAGATTGATGCGAGAAATACAAGTAAAGAATGTATAAAATTGAAGGTTTTGGATATGGCGGGAGTTGCATTTAAGGGTTTGAAGATTTGGCGGGAGCAGATTTTCAACATTAGTTGGTTTTGCCGGGTGGTTTTTGGATGTTTCCAAGTCACCATCATAATCGTCATGTGACAAACATACAACGGTTAATAATTTGATATATTAATATAATAATTTAATTTTTTTGGCGTGTGGGGAGGGTTAGCGAAATTGAGTCTCTCAAATCGAAATCAAACCGAAATCGAGAACTTATAACTGATAAGGTTTGGTTCAATTTTTCCTAAACCAGAATTGTGGCACTCGAATGGAACCGATTTTATAAAAGTTTTTATTTATAATTTATAGATTTGATTAATAGTAAAAAAAACCCCTAAAAAACGTTGTTAATTGCGATATACCCTACCTATTGGAAATCGTAGAAAACCCTCATATTTGAAACAGTAAAAATTGCAAAAATATTAAAGGTGAATAATTACATTTGTGATCCTAAACTTTTTTATTTTTTTTGCAAAATACACCAAAATCTTTTATTTGTACCACCCATATTTTCAAATATTTAAAACTTATATTTCACCACACTGTCACATCCCACCCCAAACTAAACATAAAACCTATAAAAATCTTCTCCCATTTCTACTCCTCTCTCAATGGATCGATTGCAATACTTGGATCATGACCCAGTGTTATGTGTGATTGAATTGAATTGTCCATGGTTGAATCAGTTGATTGGAGCACAATAGATTGGCCAATTGAAAAGGGGGAGTTGTCATTCGTTCACGCAAGAAGTGGGTAAACTTTGAATCTGAATTTGGGACAATTTCTAGAACAATTGATGAAATTGGAGTGTTACCCATGGTTGAATGGGATCTAATTAGGACTCGATAGATGCCAAGTTGTTGATTTTATGTCGCGTGAAACACGAATTGAAGCAGGCAAACTCGAGTTCGCGAATGCCGGATTTGTTCGATCATCATTAGAACGAAATGGTGCATTATTAGTTGATGTTAAGTCATAATCATGATCGTCTTGATGAGGGCTATCAATAGGTGGTGGTGCACGACCGTGGGCATCACCGGGTATGGGTTTTGGCAGAAGAGGGATGCGAGACATTGGGTTTTTGGACTGCGATTTCTACTTATTCTTGTTGTTTCATGACTGGCTATTGGTTAGAGGCTGTAGAGGAGAGTGGGACGAGGTTGTTGATTGTGGGATCCAGTGGTCTTTGTGGCCAGACAGTGGTGATACAAGGCTCTATAAGTTTATTGCAAAAGTTTAATGTTTCCTACCTAAAGTTTCATTTCTTCTTCTCATACCAAATAAAGTTTCAAATGTTTGGGATCGTGGGTGGTACTTAGAAAAAATTGGGTACAATTTATAAAAGAATAAAACCTTTAGTTACTAAAAATGCAATTATTACTTTTAAATTTTGACATTTTTACTATTTTTAACGGAAAATCTTACGGTAGAGAGGTATTTAGCACTGAATGTTTTAAATATGGGGATTTTTTGCGATTTTCGATAGGTATGAGGTATATTGCAATTGGAAACGTTTTTAGGGGGGGAGGGGTTCTGCTATTAATCCATTAAAAAATATAAAACCTAAAAAATCTAACCTTAAAAAATTAATACTATCTCCTACTTTTATATATCTCGCCTCCCATCAGATTATTGTATTTGAGGTATAATACATGTTAATCTTTACAATTTGGGATTTTCATAAATCAAAAAGTTCAAAATAAATTGTGGTGTAAATGTATGAATCAAAGCGTTCAGTTTTTGCAATTTAAGTTTTATAATTTCTTAAATTGTTTATAATCGTAAGTGATTTTTATTTTTTAATAATGCGTCGCAATTGAATTTGATACATTCATTGCTTGGGCTGTGATTTACATTTTTTGTTATCTTGAGTTCATGGTTTTTTTTTTAAATATAATTTTTTATTTATTAGTCAAATAGAGATAGTTCAATATATAGACCTTAAATTTTTTTTTTATACTATACTGTTATTTATCTAATTAGTATTTTTTTTAAGTCGATTTGTTTTAAGAGTAGAAGAATTTAAGCACTATTCATAATTAAATTATATGCTGTAGTATGTTTCGCTTATAGATCGAATAAGATTTATTAAGAATTTTTTCTCAAAAAATAATTTTATTTTTTATTTTCTCTTATTTTCGTGGTTTTTAGTATCCACTATTTTGCTTCTCGAAGATTTTTTTAGTTGATTTTTCTCCACTGCACAAATGATTTCTAGTAGTGTATTATATGTACCAAATAACCGGTATGAAATATTTAGTAAATAAATGCATATAAAAAATATTATGGACATAACCGAAACCAAATCGGAATTGACGGTTCGGGTTTGGGTTTGGTTCCAATGTTTACAAGAATTTGAATGATTTCATTTACGAAATACTCGAAATATAATGGAAGATTTTGAATATTGAAATATCCAGACCAACCCACCTGAGGTATAGGCATAAGGAAGGGGGGAGGGAGGGGATTTATTTACTTCATCAACGTTGATGTCCCGAATAACCTTAGCCCCTTGTTTTATATCATTAAAAAATCTGATTAAAGTTTAAGTTAATATATAATTTTAACCACACATTTTATACTAACCACAACTTTCCAACCACATAATTACATCAATTTTTATCAAAATCTACTAAAAAATTAATTTTAATATCTACCAAACAGAGACTCGATCGACTTGAAAAATGATATGCTGATAATGAATGTAAGCTAAAATGGATGCCGATCCATCCACCAAAGCTGATTATGATCGATTACTTAATAGACATGTCAAATAAAGAATGTTGATTATGAAAATATCACAGCCCAAAATAAAGATGGCATATTTTGTCAAAATAAATCATACAATTGAACGTGTTGTGTGGTGGCTAAATCATCACGCACTCCAAGCCGCCAAAATTAATAAGAGAATCATTGAAAGTATAATACATTGACTTAATTTTCAATTAAGTTATCGTACTTCAATTTGTGTCAATTGGATCATTATACTTTTATTTTGTCTCAACTGAATCACTCTACTTTATGTTTGTATCAATTGAATCATAATACTTAATGTCTCTCAGTTTAAAAGACTTGATTCAATTCACATTGTTTAATGTGATTCGCTAATGTGGTCATTAAATTCTAGTCCCTATGTAGGTCACTTTACTAAGTTCCTTCACATTGTTTAACATCATACACTGACGTGACCATGAAATTGTAATCGGAAAGCGTACAATCTTAAATTATTCTAAGTCATTTCTTTATGAACAATTATGATGGTTATTAATATATAGCAACCACGTTAAAGTCTGAAACTAAATAATTTAACGAAATTGCATATAGTAACCTAAATTGGAAAAAATTTTAAGTGTAATAACTCGATCAAAATAAATTGAAGCAAGAGGCCCAATTGAAATTGTTATACCAGTACAGTGATCGCGAATGTTAATCTTTTTCTAACATTCAAAATATATATATTGTACCAAATAACTTTTTTTTTTGAATAACTCTAAAAAAATATATAAATTAATTCTCTAATAAACGGAAATTTGCTTATTTGGTGAAGTAGAATACAAAATACTTCATGTTGGTAACTCAATTGTTTAATATTTAGAAATAAAAATTGCAGGCGAAATAGAAGCATATAACACAATGAGGGAATCAAATGGAATCATTTATTTACATAAAAAATCTAAAAGATCCAACAAGTGCTGGATTTGAGTTATTTTATGACATACGACCGTAATTAGCTTTGTGTATTGCGGTTAAAATAAAAAAGAAAGTTGGTAATATGATTACAGGTAGGAAATTGTTCATTGAGTAATGATATTTAACCACATTGAGATTATAATTACTGTCCATGTAGCTTTAATATGACATTAAACGATAAGTAGAATTAAATGAGTTATTTAATTTTACATTTCATTTACCATATCACCTCACACTGGGTTATAATCCCATTGGAATAAATAACATTATTCTTGCATTGTTTGGCAGGATTGGGAAACTACAATATAACTAAAACTTATAATTGGCATGAAAATGTACCTCACGATGGGTTCGCACGAAATCCACAAGTACCCACGCACATATTCTTCTTTCACCCGTAGTTATATATACAACATTTTTTTACTAAAACCCCATGAATCCGATTTTTAGGGACTTCTAAATTGTCACGAGGATAAACTCTTAAAAGAAAGAGAATTTTTCAATTTTCAATAAAAAATATAATAGAATACAAAAAATAATAATAATAATAATAACTTAAAAAAAAACTTTTTTTTACCAAAAAAAAATGGGAACAATACATAAATCAGGTTTTTAGTAAACACTATTTCAAAATTAAGGATATATGTTTCCAATTTCAAAAATCAGATTTTCATTAAAATTTATTTATGATTTAATTAATTAATTATATATATATATATAACTGTCACATATATATGAACTTTGGTCACAATTCAAAAATTTTAAAGTCACATACACCAAATAGATTTAATTAATTAAATATATTAAGGCCACAGATCTATACAATTTAGTCACAAATTAACCATCTAATTAGTCACATATTTTTTTCGACCACAACTCAAAATTTTTATATGTATCAAATTATTTTACGGTCACATTTCAAAAAATTTATAGGTCACAAATTATTTCGAGGTCAAAAANATAAAAAATTTAAAAGTCACAATTTCTTCATCGATCACAAATCACGAAATTTATAAGTCACACAATTTATTTTATGGTCACAAAACATCAAATTATATATCACATATTACTTTTATTGGTATGTCACGCAGTATTTATTGGTCACAATTTATTCTTTATTGGTCATACACCAATCAATTTATTGGTCACAATCAACAAATCACTTGTGACCACCACCAACACAACATCACTGTCGTCTCCGCCGTTAACACCAACACCACAGAAAATGCACCACTGCCACAACACCACCGTCTTATCTGCCGCCAACACCAACCCACAGAAAACTCACAACCGCTGCCAACACCAACACCACAGAAACGCACCACCGCCCGCCAACACCAACACCACCATCACCACCACTTCCCAGCAACAAAATCACAATTTCAAACATTGTAGCCAACGTTTTTACCACCACCACTACACCAAACCGTCAACATCACCACTGTTATCACCTAAACACCACTAAAATCACCGGACCACCACGCCACCACTACCACCAACACCCATGCAACAAGAAAAAAAATCATCATCATCCCCATGATCTCCGCCCTAATTGCCATCTAGGCTGCTACAGGCGCAATCTACAGCGCCTCTCATAGCTTTGGCTTCATTGCCCCTCATGTCACAAACCACCCAGCGCGGATGCAATCGAGGCACCAATGTAGAAACCACCACTCCATTAGAATGGATCGAGGCGTCGCTCAAATCACTATACCACCACACCACCACTACCACCA
>CAIGRP010053203.1:0-19477 GCA_903798385.1 Fraxinus cuspidata
TTGATTGGAGTACAATAATTAACACTTTGTAGATTCGCTATCCTGATTACCTCGAAGCATTCTTCCGTCTCATGATCTCTTCTATAATGAATTTTAGAGAAAATTTACTTTTCGATTTTCAGGGGATGGAGGTGCTTCGCCTCCCCTTGCAATAGAGCTGGAGAGATCGCATGTATTTTGCCTTTATGATCGTTGAAGGAGCTGAAGAGGCACGGGTACTGATGCTTTGGAAGTCCAATTGCATATGCCGAGGCTTTGTCCTTGGGAGCTCGTCCCTGCATTTCATTTTGTATCAGGCTCACAAGCCAGTGGTAAGATGTTGAATTCTTATATGAACATCTCGTCGACAGAAGTCTCCATCAGCATGTCGTTCCACAAGGTATTGTAAGCCTTCTCATCAGATATAGTTTCCCAAGAGATCAACTCAGCACTGAATCGCCAAAGTAGCTCTTAAGAGAATCGTATTCCTCTTGCCTCACGTCTTCAGTCTCTTAACTGAGGTTTGTCCCATCCTACTACCTGCAAATGCCCATAGGAAGGCTTGTTTCAACTACGGTCAACTTCGAATCGATGATAGCTTGCTACACCATCATTTACAAGTCCATTTAGTGTCAGACGGAAGCCTTGGCACTTGAGCGCAGGGCTCACTTTCTTCAACCGCATCTGTGTCATATATTTACACAAGTAGCATATAGGACCACCCTTACCAATGTATTTCTCCAACATTGGGCTGGCAACTTTATCTAAAATTGGTTCTTCTTTGATTTCCCTGGGAGTCATCTAACTCATACAACCTTATATGCTGATTCTCAGATTTCTCATCTGTAGGACTGTTACAAGAGGCATTAATCGAACTATCTACTCCCCTACCTTCTTGGCAATTACACTTCCTATCACGTGAGGTAACTTCTTTCAAAAACCTCTCTAGCAGGCCTATTCATGTGCTGCCACTTTCGCTGTCTCTTGGAGGTATTGTCGAAGGTTTTTGACACTTGTAGTCTGCTATTACTGTCGCGAAATGCATTATTAGTTAGATCTATTTTATTTTCTTCGTATTTTCCCTGCGCATTAACCTCCGTGTTCTTGATTTTTGTCCATTGAGAGGCATTCTCTTTTGTTAGTACCTTTAAGCTCTCTGCCATCTCTTGTATATTTTTGGCCGTAGGCATTTTCTTTTGCAAGCAGCAACGTTGTGTGGGAGAGATGTCGACTAGTATTTTCATTGGAATTGTTTCTCGTTGCCTTTTAGGATTAGTGTCACTGTTTACCACACAGTCGCTTCATTCTTCGACCTCTACTTCCGATACTTTCATTTCTTTTGATTTTTCTTCAACCTGATCTTTTCATATCTCAAAGATTTAAGGTTTTTCAATTTATAACAGAATTTCGTGGTTTACTTTGTGCGAATTTCCTATGGACGGCACCTATTTGTTGACGCTAAAATCAGATCAACAAATTCTCTCACATAGATAGAATTTTCACCTTCTAAGTTCATTAGTTTTGATGCTCAAAGTTGGAGTATGAGGGAAAATGACTATTTGGGATGGAGATATTTCAATTGCATGTTTTTCTCTTAAAAATGGGGGTATTTATAGATTTCCTCACAAATTTTGGGATAATTCGATCATTTAGAAAAAATGATATATGGTTGCCTCTTATTGGTTAGCTTGTCACTGATTATGTTAAGAGTATCACGTTTTATTCATTAACCCATGCGTATTTTATTAACAGTCTGTAGCTAGCCTGAATGGGGATAGGTTTACCTACTTTGAGCGAACATTTACTCCCTTGATCCCTCGTGTATTGCCTTGCACTTCTCTATTAGTTGGCAAGTTTCGCAAATTATATTTCGAGGTTCAACAAATCCTATTCCTGAATTGAATATAAAAATTATACAAGTATGAAAAAAACTTGCGCACATTGTCATCGCAATATAAAAAATATAACATGAAAAGTAATACATAAAAAAATATAATTTTTAATATAATACTGGTATTAACAGTTAAAATATCGATCCCATTTGAGCATTAACTCATAAAATGTCGAATGCAAAATAGAGAGTAAAAAAAAAAGGATAAACTAGTCAAAAGAAATATCGATGGAACGAAAAGCTTTCACAATAAATTCTTAAAACATTTAATTGAGAATAATACATTATTTGACATTTATCAAATGAGCGACATTTATTTGTTATTCACTAAGAAAAGGAAGAAAGGGAAAGGTCGATTACTTAAGAATGATTTGGTATATTAAATGAAAACAAAATACTTTTAGGCTATGTTTGATAGCCACCTTTTCCATGGAAATTGGAATTCTAATTCCATTTACACCCTTAAATTGGTGTTTGATAAGTAAAATTTGGCATGGAAAACAAATTCTCACCCCCCACCCACGCGCCTGTTTTCCATAATTTGGAGGAATTACTTTTCCCAATTTTTTGGTGGCAAAAGCAATTCCAGATTCTGGCAGTTTTTTTTTTTTTTTGAATATAAATTTCATAACTAATTATTAAAAAAATTCACTTTAATGGACAATTTTCATATAAAATGAAACCAAATGAACTCTAAATTTTGATGAAAAATTGTGAAAAAAATAGTTTTATAGCAATTTTTATTTTTTTACTTTTTGGTAATGGCAACAAATTTCATAACCAATTGTTTAAAAAAAATCACTTTAATGGACAATTTTCATGTAAAATAAAGCCAAACGTGAACAAAAATATCCAAAATTTCAAAATTTTTCGAGGTGGAAAATTTTACCAATCAAACACACTTAATTAACAATTCCCTGGAAAATAAGTTTTAGACAATTACTTTCCCTGTAATTCTTTTTTTTTCCACCAATTTTCTACCATTGCAATCAAACAGACCCTTAGATAAAAAGATCAATAATTAGTTGCAAAGAAGTTACATAATAAACTTTACGTGTCATAGAATGAGCCTTTCACACCCCAGATCAATTTGAATAACACTTTCTGCGTTTGTTTGTATTTTTTTTTGTGTGTGTGTGTGTAAGACTACGTTAAGTAATAAGAATTGAAAATAACATTCGACAAATAAATTAATGAGAAAATTACACAATACAAAAATTTTAAAGATTGAATTTCAAAAATCAGATATAAAATTTATTTATACAAAAATAAGATATTAATTCAAATATTAATATTACCAAACCCTAAAAATCCCAAAATCCCAAACATTATCCATGCTTCCTTCTCTGTCTCCCTCCCTCCCTCCTTCCCCTCCCCTTCCCTTCCGACTACTTCGACATCAACGAGTAAAACAAAGGTTCATCCGGCTCCGGCGACCAATGGCAGCAGCACCGCTGCACACTATCGGCAACGGTGCCTTGCAACGGCAGCAGCACAGCTGCACCCGATCGTCGCGCGGTGCCCGATATTCGCGTGCAGCGATGCTGCTGTTGTCTCTCTCATCTCCCTCCTCCCCTTCTCCATTTTCTTTTTGTCGCGACGTGTGGTTGTGTAAATGATGTTGGTGGTGGTGTGCGGTGGTGGTGCAGTGTGGGCATGGCGATGGATCTGTGGTGAGGTGGTGGTTGGGTTTGGTGTAAATGGAGATAGAGAAAATGGTGGTGGTAATTGTGTGCTGTGGGTGGTGCAGTGCGGTGCGGTGCGCGGTGGCGGTGGATGTGTGCAGTATGGTGCGATGTGGGCGTGGCAATGGTGGTATGTGGTGGTGGTGGATCTGTGTGGTACGGTGTTGGTGGTGGTGGTGCGGTGTGGGCGTGGCGGTTTATCTGTGGTGAGGTGGTGGTTGGGTGTGGTGTGCTAAGGTGGTGTGGTGTGCGGTGGTGGTGGATATGTGTTGCGACGGCGGCGACGATGATGGTAAGGTTGGAAATTATTTTTGGGTTGTAGTATGGGGGGTAATGGTGGTGCAGTGGTTGCTGGTGGGTAGTGGTGTTCGTGGTGATAAATTTTTCCTTCAACATCTTTCTTATCCGTTATTAATTCTTCGAACTTCTTTGTTGCATCCAAAACATTCTCCCCAAATTTTTTTGATAGTTTTGCCAGTTCCTACAAATCAATTTAAGGAAAGAAAAAATAACCATCCTAAACTAAAATTGAACAGCAAACTACAAGTAGCTTACAAATGGAGCATGCCTTTTGGCGTAGCAAGTGTGATGCCAAAATGTATTTTGGCAAAAAAAAGTTAGATTTCATCTTAACAAATTAAGATAACTCTGTATTAACCCCCACCCCAAAATAGGTATGTAAGCATGTGTTCGTAATGTGTGCATGTGGAGAGAGAAGAAGAAAGGGGGAAAAGAAATATTGTCAACAAAAGCAGACCCCTTCACTATTTTGGATATATAGAACCCAAGCCTTCTGCTAAAAAAATCTTTTCATAAATCAACTACATCCTTCGCAAAAGACAACAGAGGAAGTTTTCCTCTCTCTGATAACTACCATCTCCCTCTTTCAAGCTCAGCGTGTTCGCTTCGGGACTTTAATGAGTGCTGAGAGCCTAATCTGTCAAACACACTGCCAACTTTTCTGGTGACTGGTTCCATTAGTGGGAAAGGACTTTTGACTTTGTCAGTTCGGCTTTTGGAAGATTATTCTCTCGAAAAGTGGAGGGCACTCCGGTGGGAGGTCGTCTAGTTCTTTCACCGATTTTGTTCCAATATGCTGAATGTATTTGTCAGCCTTTCAATAGCTTATCCTATGACGGTCATTTGAGGATTGACAGCTTCAGTTTGACCTTGTCCCCTTCGAAAATCTTGTGGGTCGTTGGTTTTATTAGGATGAGTATGGGATTGATTCCATAACTTCGAACTGTGGTTCAGGACGATATTTTGTCATGGGTTGACTTTGTGTGGGTTTTATGGAGAAATGGGGTTGCGTATACAAGAGGGCCCTCAATCTAGCGCCAAACTGTTGACATCAAAAATTTTAGGGATAATTTTTAAGTTTATGATAGGATAGAAGATGTATTTTTCTATAGTAATTCTTGAGTACAATCTTTTTTTTTTATTGCATAAAGGATGAAAATGTTTAATCAAAGTACATGTGTTTTGGGATGTTGAGTTCCTTGAGTCCCTGTCTGAAAGGGACTGTTGGTCTCTATTTATAGGGAGGATGAACTTTCCCGTAGCCAACTTAATCAAATCAACTACAATGCCGAACTTGGAAGGCGTGCCAATTATATGTTCTCTGATTGGTCGTTGAGGTTCGGCCACCATAAGATCATCATGATGCTGACCCAGTCATATTATCATGGAATGATGAGTTAACATCGGAAAAGGGGCTCTTGCGGCTGATTGGTGGGAAAAGGAAGTGTTGGTGTCATCCTTGTCAGATGTCCTTCGTCGATTTGGGCCTGGCCGGCTTAACAGTATGGCAGAGAATTTGTAATCATGATTTTTTCTGGGATTACGATAGCCATCGGTCCGAGCTGAACTTCGTTATCCGACTTGGACTTTTACATAGATTAGGTGGTCATAAGATATTCATGATTTAACTTACCCGGAGTTCGGAGCCCAACAATATTGAATAGTGAGTTTCTTTCCACTAGCTCTGTATAGACGTTCAGTAATTTTTTTCAAAATACTTTGTAGGGATTAATCATTTCCAAATACAATTTTGATCAACTCTTGAGTCAATAAGGACTCGAGATTTTAATATGAATTCTTTGTTAATGATAATTGTCATCTGACAATAGAATTTTTTAAGTTGAATCTTATTAATTACATTGAGCTGTTCTTCTTCCTTTTTAGGAATTTCTTTTTCTTGTACGAAATCTCCAGTTCTTCATCGGGTTCATTTTCTAATTTACATTTTTTTTTTTTTTTTAGGAATTTAGTTCTTCAAAGATTTTGATTTTCAAAATAACGATTTTCATTCTAACATCTTTCATTTGATGTTCTAATTTTGATATTTAATTTTTCATCTCATTGATTTCTGATTTTAAATCAATAGTTGTTACTTTTGATGTGGATTCTTGTTTAAATCTATCCATCAATTGAGAAGGGTAAACTTGTTCTCTTAGTTGTTCTTGAGGAATTAATAATTGGTTGAATTTCTTTTATAATTGAGGGTCTTCAATTTCTTAATTATATCTTATTTCATTTTCCTGAGTAAGAACGTTAATTGATTTGTTTTTGCAATAGCAAATATTTCCATTGCATCCACAGATTTCTTTTAATTCTTTTGTTGTGTTTAAAAGAAGAAAAATTAACCAACTTTGCAATCAATTTAAGTATTTTTTAAGGTGTCAATTACAGAGAAACAATAGTAAAAATTTAAGTTGTACAAAACAAATTGATTCTATAACTATAAATCAATGATCTAAAACAAAATCAAAAAATAATTAAATTTTGGAGAACAACTTTTATATACAAATAGTGATGTCAAAATAATTTGTTAAACCTGGTACTCACATGCCTCGCCTCACCTCGAATGCGATAGGAATTTTCTGTCTAATCGGGTATGTGGGAGAGGGGCCTTTGTCCTGTGCGGGTACGGGGAACATGGTACCCATCCCAGTATCCATCCTATTTAACGTCCATTTTAAGATTAAAAAATATATATATATCACATAGAAAGAAAAGGAATCATCATCATCATTTCTAAGGCACTGTTTGATACAGCTGATTTTCCATGCTTTTGCAGTGTTTGATATGCAAAAATTTTTCGGAAAAATATTTTCCAACTTTTCAAATTTTCCACATTTTGGAGGAAAATAATTTCTTAATATTTTGGTTGGAAAATATCTTCTAGGTTGGTTGGTTTGCTTTTTTTTTTTTTTTTTTTTTATTTTTTCTCTTTCAATTGGAAAAAAATTCTAGACACAATGGTAAAAAAATTTATCACTTTTATTGACAATTTTCATGCAAAACAAAGTCAAACGAATGATATTCGGTATGGTAATTTATTTTTCAAATTTATTTTATTTTGGCAATTGGAACAAATTCTAGACCCAATGGTAGGAAAAGTTATCACTTTAATGGACAAATTTCATAAAAAACGAAGTCAAACGAATACCAAACTTTCAACATTTTTCATGGAAAATTATACCAATTAAACACAATTAATTACAATTTCCAGTAAAACAATTTCTAGGCAATTCAATTTTCTGGAATTCATTTTCTTTTCACCAATTTTCGACATTTGCAATCAAACGGACCCTAAATGAAATGTACCTTGTTTTAGAAACGGAAAAAATAATGATATTCATAAACTATCGATATGAACTTTGAACGGGGTTGGATAAGGGGGAAAAGACCGGAACAAGGCGGGCAACGGGAATTAATGCTCAGACCCTGACCTCCCCGTTGCCATCCCTATTTACAAAAGAACAAGGACGCCCCACAAAAATTGGTATAAAAAATGATTGGAAATTAAAATTTAAAATATTTAAACAACAGAATAAATTTTGATTGCACCTTTTATTAGATCTCTGATTGGATTTAACTGATCAATGCAATCGTAGAGATTGTATTACACTCGAAACAAGATGCAGATTTGTAGTCATTGGCTTGATTGTTGTAAAATTTTGTTGCTTGATCTTCCACGAATATGATGGAATGGAATATAAGTCCATTCCATTTAGCTAGGGTTTTCCTTGAATTCTAGAGTCCATCCATGCCTTTTAGATCCAAATAAAGTTGAATAATGGTGATGACAATGGTCAACAACAAATGAATGATAATACCTATATTATTCGATAATACAGCTTTAAATATTGGGATATTGTAGTTTCAATTTCAAACCTTTCAAATATTTGCAGCTTTCATCCTAACATTCTATTCGTTGCACCCGTTGTCCAAAACCTTCAATTTCGTACATTGGAGCATAGTTGGACAATTTCCATTCATATGTCCGTTATTAGATTAGGAAATTTAATTTTGAAAATACTTTTAACAATATTGAAAAGAGCAAAATAGTAATTCTATATTTTTCAAATAAAATAAAAAAATAAAAAAGTCTTCGTCTTCTTTCCCACCCCCATCTCACCTCAAATAAATCAAATCAAAAACCATGCTCGGTCACGCCTATTATTGTCACCCACCTACTCATTGCGAATTTGGCACCAATGGGACTATTAGGAGCACTGATGCAATCCACCTGAAACATTTCCGTAATATCAACATTATAATCAAACTTTTCTCATATTTCCCAACAATTCTTCATACAACTCTCCATTCCCCAACAGTGCTAACATCAGAAATTGTGGGCACCATCAGAATGTTCTTGGAGGACTTTTGATAGCCACCCTTTTCGAGTCTTACAAAGTTGATTTTTACCAAATTGTCCGTGAATTTCCATTGTCAGAGGTTGGAGTAGTTCTTGAAGGGTGATTTATGAGAAATGCTAAATGATCACAAGGGTTGACACATTATTTGACACAATTGCCAAATGGCGGCCCCCTATTGGGGGGGCGTTATTATGTCAACCCTTATGTCATCCCTTATGTTTCTCTAGCATTACTCGTGATTTATAGGGGATATAGTAGCCAATTGATGTTGTGGATTTGATTCTGAAACTTTAAGTTTTTGAAAAATGGGGGGGATTTTTGGAATAATGGGCTTGTGGGATTTGAAGGATACAGAAAAAAGATGGTGAATAAGGCCATCTCCAATTGCAACACCAAAACACTAAATTTCACCAAATTTTGGTGCAAAAGTGCTCCAACGTGGCACCAAAATTTGCACCATTTGGAAAAATGTGCAAAGTCCAATTTGTCCCATTTTTTCATTTGCCAAAAGAATTGTTGGAGGGTATTTGTGTCATTTTAGTTATATAATTTACATTATTATTATTATTATTATTATTATTATTATTATTTGCATTTGCATTTGCATTTAAAATACATTTTAAATGTTAAAAATAATAATTATTTAATTAATTAAAATAAGAATAGAAAATTTTAAATATAGTCTTTCGATATGGCATGCATATTTTGGACTTCCAGGTTTGTACAATGATATCAACGTTTTGGGGAGATCTAATCTTTTTGCAAACCTCGCTCGAGGAATTGCTTGGCCGGCTGAATATGTCATTCAACAAAAACAATATAACATGGGTTATTATCTAGCTGATAGTATATACCCAAAATGGTCTACCATTGTGTAAACAATTCATGAGCCACGCGGTCCAAAAAAAATTATTGCAATGAAACAAGAAACGTGTAGAAAAGACGTTGAATGTGCATTTGGCGTTCTACAATCGAAGTTTGCAATAATAAAAGGACCGGCAAGGTTTTGGGAAAAACATGTATTACATGATATCATAACTGCATGTATAAACATGCATGACATGATTATCGAGGATGAACATAATGTTGATGCACCGTTCGAGAATGGATGGAAGTGCCAAGTCAAGAAGTTAAGTTGGTTGAAGACGAAAATCATCGTTTTCAAGAATTCCTTGCTCGTTATAGACAAATCAAGGATAAAAAGGCTCACATTACACTTCGAAATGCATTAATTGATCATTTGTGGGAAGAACATACGAACATCAAGAATTAAATTGCAATGATATTTCGACTTCATAATATCATAATATTCAAATTCGAAATGCAGTGCAATATTTTTTTAATTGCATGATTTAATATTTTTCATTTTTGAAATGATTCTAATTGTACTATATTTTAATAATAGATTTTTTAATGAATTTAATATTTTCCTTAATTTAACGTTATATAGGAATGAAAGTTTTGAAAATGTGAGTGCAACGAATGAAAGTTTAGGCTAAAAACTACAAAAATTTGAAAGATTTGAAATCATGTCGTAATTATTTTTTTAATACATTAACATATTTTACATAATGATACTCTATTTAACACTTGATTTTTAAATAAAAATTATAATTAAGATAATGAGATCTTAGAACCATGATTTCTTCTAAATTTCTCCAAATAATATAGTTGAGCACCATCTAGCTTGGGCCTAAGCCGCGTAAAACAAATGACCCATGTAATACATTTGATCAAGACTCAGATCCTTAAAAATTTCAGCCCACCATGTCCCCACGAAATATATAAAGCCCGCTTCTTTTAGGGTTTCTACAATTTCTGAACTGCTGCTGCATCATCAGCTAGAGCCCTAATCTTCTTCTTCATTCTCCGCCGCCTACTGATCATACAGCAGCCATGGTATCGTTCATCTCTCTCTTTTTCTGTACATTTATGTGTTTTTCGTTTTATTGTTATGTTTCTGTTGGTAATTGGACTGATGATAATTTTATGCTAGATTATCCCAGAGAAGAACAGAAGAGAGATCTCGAAATACCTCTTCCAAGGTCACATCAAATTCCCTCTCTTTAACGAACACATACGCTCATATTTTACATTTTTATTGATCTCTGATGTTGGGTTATATACATGTAAACTTTGACAGAGGGTGTATGCTATGCGAAGAAGGATTACAACCTGGCCAAGCACCCGGAAATCGATGTACCTAACTTGCAGGTAATTAAGCTGATGCAGAGCTTTAAGTCCAAGGAATACGTGCGGGAGACATTTGCCTGGATGCATTACTACTGGTATTTGACCAATGATGGCATCGAGTTCCTCCGGACCTACCTCAACCTTCCTTCTGAGATCGTCCCAGCTACTCTCAAGAAGTCTGCTAAGCCCCTAGGTCGACCCATGGGAGGCCCACCAGGCGACCGCCCACGGTAAATTAATTGTTTTTTTTTTTTTAATTTGTTAACATTAACAGTATGCTGGTACATGTTTTTGACTGTCTCTGTTTTGATTATCTCGTTGATTGATAATAGTTACAAAGATGTTTATCTTCCCACAAATATTTTTTAAATTTGTTTTGTAATTGATATCTGATTCTTTATGGTACATACATTGAGGTATTAAGGATTCATGATTTAGAGCCTTTGTTTGATAAAAATTAAAATTTAGATTTTAATCTAAGTCGGGTCTAATTTTAACCACGCACAAATTATGGGTTGCACAACTTTTCAACTACACATTTTATCTTCTTGTATTAAAATCTGCTAAAAATCATATTTTAATCCTTATCAAACAAGGGCTTTGTTTTACTCAGTGTGTCTGTTAATTTACTCTTGTAACATACCTGTACGGTAATTATTTATACATTTTGACTGACAAACAAGTTCCAATTATCGTTAGTAATATCTTGTATTAATTGGGATTGTTATGATAGTGGACCACCGAGATTCGAGGGTGACAGGCCAAGGTTTGGAGATAGGGATGGGTACAGGGGCGGCCCAAGAGGACCACCTGGTGAATTTGGTGGTGAGAAGGGTGGAGCTCCGGCCGACTACCAGCCTGCTTTCAGGGTAATTTTGATTTTCTTTTGCTACATCTTGTTTGATTGTTGAATTATTTTCTGCCTTTTCTAATTTATGGATACTATTTGACATTTTGTTTGTCCTCATTATAATAAGCCCTTGTTTGTCTACTATTATTTTGAAACTCTTTTTTTTCTCGAACTCATTTTCAATCACATATTCTCAAAATAAAATATTTGTAATTAAACCCTTTTTTTTTTTTTTACTTTTTAACCCTGTTTTTAAAAAATTCACTATTCCAAAACTCATTTTCATACTTTAATGGTAGACAAATAGGGGCTAAAAGGGAAATGGATCTTAAGTGTCTACTTGGGAGTTTTTTTTTTTCACGAGTTTGATCTATTTTGGGTGGCATTGTTTAGCAGGGGTTGGAAAAATCAGTGCTTGTTAGTTTTTTAGGCATTGGTTTTGGATGGTTTAAAAATCACCTAAATTGGAGTAGTATAATTTTGACTAGTTCTCTCAACTCGCCAAATCGTTGGTTTTTTATTGTTTCTCTTATTCTCTTCTAATTTTACCATTTTTAAAAATAATTATTTTCAACCAATATAGTTTGTTCAAAACTAATTTCTAAATTAAAAAAAATATTAACTAAAAAAATATTTATAAGCAAAAGTTTACATTATAATTAAAAGCTTAAAAAGTTGTTTATAAAGTAAAAATACTACTAATAAGACAAAAATTGATTATAAAATATATAAGTTACTTATAACTAAAAATTTCACTCGTGAAAATTCTTTAAAAGTATAAAATTAACTTATAATTGTAATGCTTGCTTATAAGTAAAAATACTATCTTAAAATTTTAAGTAAATATTTTACTTTATTTTAAATATTAACTTATATGGAAAAAGTTCTTTATAAGTAAATAATATCACTTGTGAGAAAAAAAATTTATGCAAGAAATTTTAAAGTGAAAGGGAGGTATATTTAATTTAATTCTTTTAAAGAACTTTTAGAATCGATAGATGATAATAAACTATCAATCATGGGTTAGACTATTTTAAAAGAATAATTCTAGTTGTACATAATTTTTGTACATAAAGGATAAATAACAATCACATGGGGCCCCACCCCATGTGAGCGTTATGTATCCCTTTACGTACAAAAAATATATACCCCTAGCAAAACCCGATTTAAAAACCACTACTAAAGCAATTCAAAATTGATCAACTCATAAACGTTTAAAATCGGTACCTCAAAATCCCAAGCAGGCTCTAAGTGAATTATGACTTATGTAATTGTGTGCTTGTTTGTTTATTCACGTGCTAACAGTATTTAGGGCCTTTGCAAATGGAAATATTTCCATAATTTTTTACCTTGATCTTGTTTGTGACTTGCATTCATGATGCATTTCACAAGCCAAATGTGAGACACCTACTCACTGGGAAATTTTCAACTATATTTATACCCTGAATATTATCTATCACAACCATTGATACTTTGCCATATAGGTGGCAATTAAGTGGAATTAATTGATATGTCATCTTAAATATAGGGATATGGTTGTCATTTATAAATGACATATCAATTAATGTCACTTAATTGACAACTAGATCGGCAATTGTGATTGATAGAATTACTCTAGTACCATTTTCCTTTTTGACAACGCTCTTTTCATTGCTTACCACATTAAACCCTGAACATCAAAGAATCAAATGTCACAAGTTCCTTTTTCCAACATTTTTTATTAATCCGATTTCTTTCCATTAGGGTGCTAGTCATGTAAACTTTCATAAGTGGCACATTTGAGATGTTGAAATAATTAATCTGATTATTTCTTAAAGACAGCAACTTGTATTATATTAAAACATAAAATTGGATTAATTTATCTCTCTCAACATGTTACAATATCAGTGGTTGACAGTTAAATTTGCATCAATCAAAAACTTCTTTTTTGAATTAACATGCAACTGATTTATGTTTCTTGTATGGATTATTATTTTGTTCGCGAGAGAGTAGAGGTTTAGGGTTTTGGTTGCTTTTCCCTTGAAAATTTATTTCTTACGAGCACTTCTAGAGCAAGCCAATTTATTGGTCTTGCTAAACTACCTAATTTTGTTAGAATATAACATTCTCAAATCAATAACAGAGTGGGTTCTTCGATTCTCCTTAATTGGTAGTATTTTTGTTATTTAATGTCAAGTTCAATTCAACATGCAGGGTTCTGGTGGAAGACCTGGCTTTGGGCGAGGATCTGGCAGCTTTGGTGGAGCACCCCCTAGTTAGAACTTGTCCTGGATATTCATTTGCGAAGTTCCCATAATTTTTGCATATTAGCTTTTAGAAGATGGAACTTGTGTGGAAGTCCTGAGGCTTGCGTTTGCTTGGAAATACTATATTGTAGTATGATGTCTTCTACAAATTCGTTACTTCAAATCTTAGTACTTGTTTCTGAAGTTGTTATAACCAGAGCAGGAATTATTGTTTTGCAATCTATTTCTTTTATTTCTACTGCTGATTTCTGACCATTTGAAAAAATAAAAATCGTGGTCATAAAAGGGATTGGGTTCCAGTTGATTGAACTTTCGAATTGCTTGTGGAAGGAAAAAGCATGCTAAAAGAAAAATTGGTAGTAAAATTTGTAATTCTCAATTTCTCTTTGCGGAAAAATATGAGATGAGACTGGATGAAAATAAAAGGCTCCATCGGGTTCTTTAATGTAGAAATTAGTTTTACATGTATTTTTCATGTGGTTTAAATATAATATTTTATTTTTCAACATCTTTACTTGTATTATATTTAAAATATGTGTGTTTATATTTTCATAATTTGACAATATGTCCTGACATAAATTGAAGCCAACTTTAACTGCTAGCCATGAAATGGAGATAAAGGATAAGATGTGATCGCAAGGGCAGTTGTCCTCTGATTGCTAGGTTCAACTTTATGTCCATTTACATTTTGGTCCTCTTTCTCAACTTATTATTCAAGTCCTCTTACATTGCGATCGAGGTCCATCTTTCAATTCATACCACTTTGGCCCCCATCTTCAAGTTTATGCACAATTTATGTCCTTTTTGCCCATTTCCATTTCCCCTCCAAAAGCCGTCCAACGTCAATTTCTTTTACCTAAAGAAATTATATTCACGCAATATTAAGTAATAATTCTCCAAAATCATTCACAAATACCTCTTTTGACAGTTTAAATAAGCGTAAAACGTTCACCTATCAATATTTATTCAGAATAATAAACTTGTCGTTTCTCAAAAAAAGAAGCATAAAAGAGAAATAAGTGAGTTCATACAACAATTTGCAATTTTTTTCCAACACAAAAAAGAATATTTTAGGACGAAGTTTGACACGATTCTTATGATCGTATTGGAACTAGATCGAATCAAATCGAACCATGTCCATTTCTAATTATATGCAAGATGTCTCTTTGAAGAATTAACATTCTCTATATAGAGGATTTTTATTCTCAATTTGCAAAGTTTTGCCAAATTTAGGTCAGAAATATTGAAGAGGACTCGAGCGTTCCATTTATCAAAGAGTGGGTGCCTAAATTTTTTCCTAACTAATTATTTAAGGATAGGCAGAAGTAACGAGAACCCAAGGCTGATTTGGAGTATGGACTGGCCTCAGCTTCAGCCCAATTTGATTTCCTCTTTATAAAAAAAATAAAAATAAAGTGGAAAATATACCTGGCCGTAGTTTTTAAATTCCCAATTCAAAAATGATGTAATAATTTAACTTTTCAACTCCCCACACCCACCCCACGAAACCTCAATTTATCGTTAAAAAATATTTTCGATTCATTTTCCACCTCCATTCCACCCAACCCTCCGATGATTCTTCCCCATACTCATGCGCACGATGACAAGTGCAACATCGACGACAGGCGTAGCACTATCCCCCTTGCGCGTGGCGACTGTGAAGCACCGACGCCCGTACGTGTCGCGCCATCACCTTACCCATTGCCTTGCACAAGAAGCAGCGGCGTGCGCCCCATCACTGCTGCTTCTTGTGCTGGCGCCCATCTGTTTCTCTGGTAGAGGTTGAGGAGGTGTATTGTGGGTTGTGATTGAGAGCCAACGAAGTTTGAGGCTTGTCTGTAGTTTGTGGCAGGGGTGGATCCAGGAATTTTTCGCACACGGGCTAAAATTTAGAAGTCGATATAATAAATTCATATATAAATTAAAGTCAAATTCATTTAATTTAAAGTNAAAAAAAAAAGTAAAATGATATTGCTCTAACGACTATTAAAATATAATTTAGTAAGCTGACAAGGCAACAAAAATAATTCATGATGCCGGCAAGACAATAACAACAATCATTATACCGACAGTGCAACATTTCAATAAAACAACTTAGACAAGTAGGCGAAAACATTCAATTTAATATTTTGCCGGTAAGGCAATAAGCAGATAGATGAGTAACTTGACTAACTATGGTGTATTCTAGCTTTTGCTTTTTCTACGTGTCTGTGGAATTAATCATGTTGACACGTGACAAAATCCCCTGTTAACAATGAAGAAGAAACCCGCATAAGATTTTAGAAAGAACTTAAACTTTTTCTACATCAACAACCACATGAAGCCACAAATTTAGTATTGATTCAAATATTCTCTCTAAATTAGAGTTCAGTTACTTCAAAATCGAAATTCAAATGACCCACATCTACAACAAAAAAATCAAATGTTTTGGTAGTCTTTTATTATATATCAATACATTTCCATGTAAGAATTTCATCAAGAGAGCAATGTCAATCTGAAATCAATATAACAAATCCAACCTACATACTAAAAAACTCCAGGAAAAAAAGATTTTATCACACTCAATAATTCTAGTCATGCTTCATGACCACTCCAACTTGCTTTATAGATTACAAGACGAACATGATGGTTCATTTGTAAGTAAACGAGTGCTTAAAAGTCAATGAAATGCTTAAAAGATCTAATGAGGGTCAGATGTATTTTAGTTAAGTAATTGTCGTTTTTTGCTATCAATAAATCCATAATTTGCAGCCTTCCTCTCTTCAAAGATCCGCTCTCGAATAGACCTCGACTTATATTGGTATTGAGGACTTCATATGCTGATAAGCATCCATAATATGTGTATTATTTGGCTATCAAATTTTTATAGATTTATCATTCTTTTGATCCTTAATTGCTACATGGGTTAATTTCTCGAATTATAAAGGTTAATACCCTTAGTCTTTATTAAATCTCTTTCATTGTTATCATCAACCCAAAAATATTTACTCAAAGCCTCAAATACATAGAACCTGAAACAATTACTTGAAATTTGAAGAAATAAAATTCATTAAATTTTGGAACCTCGCATCTTTGCCAAGTACAAAACAAAATGCGAGTCCATTGACGGTCTCTTCATTCACAAAACATAATGTACTAATTCCTGCTTCTCATTGTCCCCACACACTTAAAATCAGCTCATTCATAGCTGCCCCAACCCTCTTTCTCTTTACCCACACATAACTCCTTTTTATTACTCTCTTCAAATTTTAAGATTTTAATACACAATGAAGTGCGCATCTCGCTTTACATAAGAACATAATTACAGAACATAAATAGAGAATACATAAAATGAAAAACCAAATTAAAATAAGAAAAAGAGAGATATATATATATATATATATATATATATATATATATATATTAACAAAATCATATCGTACGTGATGTGAAGCAATCAAGCAAACGAGAAGGGGAATTGAGATTCTGATGGGTTCATCAAATTGAAGGGGAAGACCAACCCTACGAGGTTTGGGACAAACGATGCCGTCTGAATCACAGTCCGGCGATGGTGAAGTCTTGAGTAATGGCGCCGGGATGGCCGGATGGAGGTCGGGAGGGAGTATTGGCAAATGGAATTGAAATTACAAATTAGGTTTGGATAATTGAGTTTGAAATTTTGATTTGATTATGTTACATTTTGTTTGGGCCAAATACCGGAATGTGCTCTTCAATTTTATTTTTTTGGACACGGACTGGTCAGCCCGTGCCTGGATCCGCCTCTAGTTTGTGGCTTGTGGTTGTGAGTCGGTGATGTTAGATATATTAGTTGAGCGTGTGACGATACCTGTAATTCGTGGTTTTCAACAATACGTTGGGGTGGGGTGGGGGGAAGGGTTCTTCCTTCTCCAATTTTCTTATTAGAAATTCAAGGGTGGTTTTTGTTGGTGATTTGTAAATGGCGGTGATGGTTGTGATGTTGGCTGCAGTGGTTATAATGTTAGTGGTGCTGGTGAGGTGGTGGTGATGTTGGTGGCTATTGTTCGGTTATTGTAATAATTTTACATTTGATTTTTTTGGTAGTGTTTGGGTGGTAGTTGTTGTGATGTTGGCAGCACTGTGAGGTGGTGGTGATGTGGCTATTGTTATGAGGTGGTGGTCGTGGAGGCGGCGGTGACGGTGTGGTAGTTGTTGGTAGGATGGGGTGGAAGTGTTTATAACCAATAAATAATGTGACCTAAAAATGTGATTGCGACTTACAATTTATTAAGTTGTGACTAAAAAATAACTTGAATCCAATTAATTATAAATTTTGTGATTTATGATCGATAAATAAATTGTGATCAATAATTTTATTTATTTATTTTGTAATCGATAAATAAATTATGGCATATAATTATTATTTTTTATTTGTGACCGTGAAGTAATTTGTAACTTGTAAAATTTTTAATTCGTGATCGAGAAATAATTTGTGATTAATTAATTCAATAATTTGTGATCAAATAATATAGAATTGTGACCTTAATATATTTAATTAATAAAATATATTTAATTAACTATTTCATAAATAATTTTAATAAATATCTGATTTTTGAAGTTTTAAACCTTATTTCTTAATTTTGAAATGACACATGTATAATTTCTTAGATATGAAATTTTCTCAAAAATAAATTATGCATTTCAGCCCAATTAACTTCACACCTATTAGAACCATTGGACCGTACTATAACCGAAATGGGATTGCCCGATTCGATCTAGTTCTATTCAATTTCTAATCGATTTTGAGGATTAAAATCAAGAATCGATTAGTTTCGGTCCAATCCCCATTTCTAATACCAAGAACCAAAAATTTTGATTTGACACGAAATTTTTACTTTTTATTTTTAATGACGGTGGGTGCAATGCACCAATCATCATACTTTCTTTTTATGAATTTCATCCTAGTGCATCAAACTCATTATATATAAATTTAGACAAAAATGATTCATTAAATTTAATAGATATAATTTTAGACTAATAAAAGGATTGGATTCCTTTCTTTTTTTTCAAGTTATCATTTTTAGTCCCTCAAAGCATATATGTAGAAAATAGAAGTAACATTGGAACACGATTTAAAAGAAATCGTTCAAGCCAATAGTTAAAGCATTTTTATGTAAATTATCGCATTTAATTAAACTTGAAAAATGCAAATCATTAGTACCAATTCAAATCATTTTAATGAATAGACTATGGAGAATTTAGGTATTAAACAATTATATTTGAAGTACTTGAATAGCTACACTACATTTACATTAGTGCATTTGAGAACTCAACACAAGCCATTGAATTTGCAGAAACGGAACACCTCAATTATATTTCAGTTTCCTACTTAGCTATAGATTCAATGATTCATTTTCACGATATTATTAATATTCGGTTTAATTCGGTTTTCTTTAAAACCAAATCAAATTGGATTATGTTTACTCTTAAAAAATACTAGCATGAAGCCCATGATAAATTTTTTTTGAACTCACAATAGTATTTCTTGCCATATAAACAAATAACGATAAAAGTCGAACAAGCCAACTTCTAGTTCCCCAAAGCACGATTTTAATTTTGTATTAATATAAAATAATTATCAAACTAATGACAATGATTATGAGTCATAAATATGAAAGTTAAATCTCTAATTACATGCAATAAATAAAATCGAAGGTAAAGCAATACAAGTGAAGGAATAAAGCTTTAAAAGTATTTTGTTCCAACGTTACTATTATTAATTTTTTTTCCTTTATTCAATTTTTCGTAATAAAGTGGATTCTCCTATCAAGAATTTTTCTTTTATTTTCTCTTAGGGTCCGTTTGATTGTAAGGTGGAAAATGGGTGGAAAGAAAATGAATTCCAGGGAATTGAATTGCCTAGAAATTGTTTTACTGGGAATTGTAATTAATTGTGTTTGATTGGTATAATTTTCCATGGAAAATGTTGAAGGTTTGGTGTCCGTTTGGCT
>CAIGRP010053206.1:0-10910 GCA_903798385.1 Fraxinus cuspidata
CACCGGACAAGGGTAAAACATATACATAAGTATCTTTGAAGAATGAGATATTATATGCCTTATGTCCTAGCATATTTATCTTACAAGAGAAGCAAGTAGTGATCCGAATCTTCATATATTGATAAGTTATTATCTAAATTTGCAATGCAAAATTCTAAAAGAGGACAACTTCCGTTTAGACATCAGATTTATCTACCTAAGAGCATTCTCTCAATACTATAGATAGCATGAAGGTTCCTTATATTTCGACTATAGGAAGCGTCATGTATGCTATGATTTGCAGTAGACTTGATATACATTATACTGTAAATATTCTTAGTTGCTGTCAATCTAATCTCAAACTAGAACACCGAACAGGGGTAAAACATATACTCAAGTATTTTTGAAGAATGAGATATTATANATTATACTGTAAATATTCTTAGTTGCTGTCAATCTAATCTCAAACTAGAACACCGAACAGGGGTAAAACATATACTCAAGTATTTTTGAAGAATGAGATATTATATGCCTCTCTATTAAGGGGAAGATCTGATTCTCATTAGATATATTGATATGGAATTCCAATCCAATCGAGACTTTAGAAGTCAATCTCGGGAGGTACTTACAGGGGAGATGAAGCAATAGTATGGAGAAGTATTAAGCAATCATGTACTGTTGCTAATTCCACTACGAGGCAAAACATGTAGCCACTCGAGAAGCTGATAAAAAGACTGTATGGTTCATAATGTTTCTTAATAAACCCTAGGTGGTAAAGTTGGAAACACTTTATTCTGATAATAATGGACCTATGCAATTGCTAAAGAACTTAGGAGTCATCAACGTGGCAAGCATATCGAGAGGAAAGGTGAGAGATTGTACATCCTCAAAACGTAGTGGTTAGCAAGATTGCATAAGCACATAATTTGCGTCCTTTTCACTAAGAGCTTACTGGCTAATGTTTCTAATGGGTATCTAGGGAGGATGGATATTGTTGATATGTGTCATTCACAATAACGAGCAAGTAGGAAATTGTTAGTTTAATACTTTTAGGATAATATTTTGTAAACGATATTATAAATTACAATTCGATTTTATCGTTTATTCACATATCTAATTAGCATTGTTCAAAGTTTCCACGATCATGCAAATTATTACTAATCGTATACTTGATGGGTCGAGTATGGTAACACACAATTTGTGACATGATCAAAACATATCGTTCGCAATTGGTAGATAAAGTTGAACACTTTATGTTGATAATATTGTGTTGTTTTTATTAGATTTTGTTTATATTCTAACGATGACGTGCTTGATCCATTAAACATGACCACATAGATGACTTATTCACGACCGCTAAAAATAAGACTCTACTTGATTATCGAACGAGTGACTTAAATACTGAGTGAGTTGTACCTTTAGTTGCTAGTTCGTCTTTAAGGTGCCAATGAGTGAAATATTAATTGAAAGATTGATCTCGATGCTATGGTAATCTAGGCAAAACAATTTCAAATAATGTACTTGCGATATAGGACTTCGTTAATTCGTTGAGATGATAGTTCGAGGAATTTTCTAGTGGACATTAAATCTGAAATTAGTCTGACGATTGGATCGTTGGATTCTATGTCGTGATTTCTTCCCAACAAAATTACCTTGTGAAAATGGGACTTGGAGGGCTATACATATTGAAAGGGCAATTCGATCATTTTACCAGCTCATTGATGGTCAAATGGGAGTTGACTTTTTGCATGATGATCAAAGGCTATTATTATTGGAACATGGCTTGCTTTTATAATTGTCACCTGATTTGAGAGAGAAATTTCGGTTGTTTTGTATAATGAACTAGAATTCATAGATAATTCACAATTAGTCAAGATCAACTTGAAAATATTATCTATTGGAACTCGAGTCTATCTCTTGGCTTCAAGATAGATGTATGACTTAATTGATCTACTAAAATAAATCTAAATAAAATTGTGTAAATTAAATGTTGCCCTAATTTTGTGTATGTATATATAGAAGCCATTAGTACCCTTAACTTTTTGGATTCAAAGATTCCATCTTTACTTGGTCTCTTTATCTTAAAGAAAATAATTTCTATTGGTTTCTATAGAAGATCACGACAAAATTATTCATAGGCCAAAAATAATGAATCCATGTTTTAATTGTATCATGAAATGCCTATCTCAATAAAAGAAATGAGAGGGTCCCAAAATAGTGACCTATAGAGGGCATGCTAAAAGTTGCAAAGGTTTTAGGTCTTGATTAAAAATAAAGTTTTAGGTATATATTTTATATACAAAACAAACATGCATCATACAAAGTTATTATTCATATGCAAATTGTTAATTTTATAGAAAAGATCGCTTAATCCATTCCCAATTTTGGTTAACAAAAATCAAATTGTTGAAAAAACTACGTCGGAAAAGGAGCCTTAACATTGTTCTCACTACCGGAAAAATTTGTTTTAAGCTAACTTTGGCACGAGACCCCTATGTATGAATCCATGGATTATGATAAATCTTCATATGAAATAGGTATCATTGTGATAAGATGACCTATTACTACATTTCAACATTTAAGGTGTGTTTGATGGATATTATTGTGGAAAGATTGTATTTTAAATATTGATATGATGGGAAATATGTACTTAAATAATAAAAAAAGTTATTGATGTGATGGAAAATATTATTTTATTGAAAAATATGATTGAAAATGTATTTTGAAGGAATGTGTATTAAACAGGGGATTACGTCAAATGTGTCGTAAGAAAAGCCTAACAAAGCAACAACTTTTGACATGACGAAAAGTCTTCATGAGATGTTTGGATACAAATCCGACAAATCGGGTAAGCTTACATTAAGGCCATTATCATATTCACGTGAATCAAGCATATCTATCAAAGACCATATGCTAACCATGATTAGAAACTTTAATGTGGCAACGATTTTAGGAGTTAACATTGATTTCGAGACTAAGATTGACATGGTTCTTTGGACACTTTGATATGTTCTCACAATTTAAGGTTGACTATAACCTACACAAGATGAATGTCTCTAACAAAACTAATAAATGAGCTCCAAGAGTTTTTCCTAAAGGCCAAGAGTGGAGATGCTTTGACTGTGGTTGGCCCTTCCCATCATAGGCCTTCTGGTGGCAAGGGAGGTAACAAGAAGAGACCTAATAAAAAGAAAGATAGAAAACCTAAAGGAAAGAAAGCTAAGACTGACGAGAAACCAAAGGGGAAGTGCTTCGTTTGTGGACATAAAGGTCATTACAAGAGGAATTGCTTGGATTACCTAGCTAAAGGGAAGCACGGTAAATGCAATGCACTGTACATTGTGTTATACTTGGTGGTTGATTCAACTAATACTTAGATTGTAGATTATGGAGTCACTAATCATATTTTAAATTCTTTGCAGGGTTCCAAGTGACGAGGAAGCTTAGTAATGGAAAGTATACTCTAAAGGTTGGCACACAAGCAATAGTGTCGGTCAAAACTGTCGGCACCATTACTTTATGTTCAAAGAATCATAAACATTTGATTTGGATAATTCTTATCATGTTCCCGAACTTACACTGCACTTGATTTTCGTTGCACTTTTATTTCATTTTGTTTATTTGATACATTTTACTCGTTTGACAATTGCTATTAAGTTGAATGATTTTCTTATTTGTTTGGGTCATATGATAACAATCTATATATCATAAAGCTTATGACTAACTCTATACATAGCACTAAGAGGAAAAGGTAGTGCAGTACCAATTTGTGTATCTTGTTTAGAGGGTAAGATAACTAAAAGACCATTTAAAACTAAAAGACTAAAGAGCTATTGATGCTTTAGAATAGTACATTCCGATATATGTGGACCAATTAGTACACGAGCCACAGGAGTTCATCATCGATGATTACTCTAGATTTGGATACATATACCTAATGTCTCGCAATTCCGAAGGTTTAGACAAATTCAATGAGTTTTGAATGGAAGTTGAGAAGTATTTAGGTAAGAGTATCAAGGGCCGACGATCTGATCAAGGTGGCGAAAATCTCTCCTCAAGACTTTAAGGTCTACTAATAATAGGATATTATTCTTGCATAAAGGACCACCCAGCATAACGATGTCTAAGAACGAAAGAACCAAACTCTTTTAGATATGGTGAGATCAATGATTGAGTTATTCTTCATTGCTTGTTTATTTTTAGGGACATAGACTTTAAATAGCCATGTATGTATTAAACGTTGTATCATCTAAATCCATTTCCAATACACCCCTTGAATTGTGAAATAGGCACAAGCCTAATTTGCACCATATATAGCATGGAGATGTTCAACATACGTGTTTAAAGGAAATGTGGAAAAGATAGAATCAAGTTCATAGGTTTATTTTTTTTATGGGGTATTTGAAAGGAATTAGAGGTTACTACTTCTATAGTCCTCTAGATAAGAAGATATTCATTAGTACAAATGCAACCTTCTTAAAGGATAAGTACAAAGAAGAACACGTCTACTAGTATGATTCAATTAGAATAAGTGTTAAAACATGGTTCAAATAACTCGATTCCATATTTTCGTATAGAAACGAAAAATAAGACTTAGAACCTTCTGTGGAACTAACGTGCTCTAATTCAAATTGGGGTGAATGGCAAGCGACACCCATAAACCCCAATTGATGAGCAAAATTGAAAGTAGTAGTAAATCAGCATTGATTGTTCCACCTGTACATGTCCCTCACGATAAGAAAATAGGAGAGGTTGATCCCAATTAGGGATATAGCCAATTTTGCTTAATAATGTTCTTGTGTGTATTCCCTTTCAAATTATAGAATATTACAAAGCTATAACAGGAAACTAATTAACTATACAACAACAGGGATTCAGTCTCTGATTCTATGCGATGTGATTAAGCTATATAAGGAAACTAATTAACTAATTTGCTATAAATAATTAACCTCTAACACCCTCCTCAAATTGATGTTGGGGAGACCATAAGCGTCAATTTGTAATGAGAAATTATGACGGAAGCGAGTCAAAGACTTTGTGAAAATATTTGTAGCTTGTTGAGTAGTGGAGACATGGGGAGAATAATGACTTTGGAATCATAAGCGTCTTGGACGTAACGACAGTCCACTTCAATAAGTTTAGTGCTTTTATGGAACCTAGTGTTGTCACTATGAAAAGGTGTAGGTTGTGATTGAGAAACACCAAGTTCTCTAAGAAGATCATGCAGCCACACAACCTTATAACATGCAACGGACATAACACGGTATTCTGCTTCAGTAGAGGGCTTAGGAACACTCTCATGTTTCTTACATTTCCAATAAATGAGAGCATCACCTAAAAAGATACACTACCCAATAGTCGATCGATGAGAATCAGGACAACTAGCCCAGTCAACATAACTATAAGCGGTAAGCTCAAGAGGCGTCTCTCCAGGAAAGAACAAACCATGATGGTCACAATAAGATAGCGGGTAATGTGACGGACAGCTACCAAATGAAGATGATGAGGGGCATCCATAAATTTGTTGACCGTATGAAATGCGAAGAAAATATCTAGACAAGTGTAGTGAGATATATGAGACTACTCACCAGCTTTCGATATAGAGTAGGGCCTGGAAGAATATCAACTTTGTCTTTTCGATATTTAACATTAAAGTTTCAATGGATTATCAACTGAGATGCTTCAGATAGATCAGCCAACATAGTCATGTCTTGAATATACTTATGTTGATTCAAGAAAAGATCATGCGGTGATGTATGAACTTCCAATCCAAGGAAATAAGTGAGATGACCCAGGTCCTTTATATGAAAAATCGAGTGAAGATGCTGTTGAAGTTTCTGAATAAGAATGTGATGATTCAAGAAGATACCATGCGATGCAGTATGAACCACTAAGCCAAGGAAGTAAATAAGATAACCAAAATGCTTCATATGAAAAATCGAGGTAAAATGCTACTGAAGTTTCTGAATAAGTGATCAGATCCAAATATAATAATCTTGTCCACATATACCAACAAAAACGATGCCAATAGTACTCTTATGAAAGAACAGAGATGCATCGTACTAACTCTAAGCAAAGAAGAATCCAAAAGAATGCTGCGGAATCTGTCAAACCATGCTCCAGGGGCAGCTTAAGACCATAAAAAGAGCATTTTAGCTTCCAAATAGATTCAGCTTAGGGAAGAGGCATATTAAATGGAACTTTCATATAAATGTCTTCCTTGAGATCTCCATCTAAGAATGCGTTTTTATATCTATTTGACGTAAAGCCAAGACTGGGAAGTGGAAAGCAATAACAAGAGATGAACAGTGGTCATTTTAGCCATAGGAGCAAATATTTCATCATAGTTGATTCCCTATTCTTGAAGGTTACCTACGGCAACCAATCAAGCCTTATAGCGGTCAAGAGAACCATCAGAATGAAGTTTGACTGAATATACCCATTTACTTCCTATGGGTTTAACAGTCGAAGGACATAGCACGACATCCTAGGTTTAGTTAGCCTCAAGTTCTGCATTCATTGCTTGTTGCCAACATTTTTGTTCCATAACCTGTCTATAGAAGGTAGGGATGGCAACTGAGTTAAAGGTAGCATATAGATATATAGGAAGAAAAATCATACCTATTTGGAGGTCAAGAAGTGCGATGAAGAGTATCATGAGGAAGAAGATCATCTAGTGAAGGATCATATGTCATAGGTAGAGGATCAAGGAGGCTGAAAGATATGGTCGCCTAAGAAAGAGGCTCAGAAGCAATGATCAGTGCAACACCCTGCAAATGTAAACTAGACCCGGCCTATATCGAGAATTCTGTAGAGAAATCAAGCAAGACAGAGAACATGGGAGAGAAAAGAATAATTTCTAAAGGGAAAGATTTTTTTTTTCAACGAAAACATTACGAAAGACCCTAATACAATGTGTCTCAGGTTCGTAACAAACATACCCTTTTTTACTCTCACCATATCCCAGAAATACACACTTGAGAGATTGAGATGTAAGTTTTGTCATTTCATGTGGTGGTCTATGATGCATCAACACGGATACGTGTATCCGACACGATACGTATTGGATACACCGACACGTGATTTTTCAAAAAATTACTTATTCTTAGTGAAATTTTTTAAATACGAGTACTTATTTATTATTTACTAATAATTTTGAGTTAAATATATATAATATTTTTAGTAAAAAAAGAAAAATAATTATAATAAAGTGTCCGAGGAATGTCGGTATCGATAAATAGAAGTGGGCGCGATCTAGTTCGGTCTGGTTCTAAAGGAAACCGAATCGAACGAATACCAATGGGAATCTTTGAAGGATTATGATTGTTGTGGCCGGTGCACCCTCCAATAGGGGGCACCATGTGTCCATTATGGACACCATTATGGTGGCCCCTATGTATATGTACCACAACCCATCTTTGAAATGGAACCATTGGTTCCATATCCAATTATAGAAACTAATCAACTGGTTCTAATTAGATCTGATTCTTTATATTGAAAAAATTATAAAATAAAGCATGAAACTACTTGTGAGACTAAATATAGATTAAAAAAAAGTAAGAAATCACTTGTCATTCTTGTAATCTAATAATAGAAAAAATCAATTTAATAAGGCAACAAACAAAAATTTACTCAAAAACTCAAGATCAGCTCATAAAGGGGGAAAATGAATAAACTATGGAACACATCATAATTGTTAAATCTCATTCGAAAATATATTCTTACGAAAATCCATATAATAACAACATAATTATCTTTAGTAATCCTCAAGGATCTTAATTCTTGATGGCAAATTACTTTGAAAACGACGAGAAATTTGAATTCTTGTGAAATATTGAACTAAAAATATATTATTTTTTTTCTCTACAGGGATGCATTAAAAAACTATAAATTTGTAAAGTATTCATAAAATTATTTAGATTTTAATTTTGATTACCCATTAAATGAAAGAAAAAGAAGCATATGAAAAATGAAATTTTAACGTGAGATAATTTTAGGGTCTAGTCAAATATCTAGTGTATCTTGGTGCAAGCAAAAAGAGAAATTCAAGATAACCAAATTCATTATTGATTCTTAAGGCAGTACCGAGAACCGGATCAGAACCAATTGATTCTCGATGTACGGTCCCAGAATTGACCTATTTAGTAGAGGAACAGGACCGAACCAATCGGTTCTATTTGGTTTTTGTCCGGTTCCACCGATTTCAGGAAAAAATGTATCAAACATGTCGGACACGGACATACTATCCTAATTGAAGTGTACGTGCTACAGATGTGGTAAATGAACAAAACAAACATAGCCAAATGGACGAGATGAGAATATGTAGGATGATGACCAAAGAGCTAATAAAAAAGAGAAATATTATCAAGAGTGGGAGAAGATAACCGATTTATGAAATGAACAGCGGTAAACAAAGCGTCACACCAAAACTGAGAGGGAACAGATACTTGATGAAAAGAGCTCTAACCATGTCCAAAAGGTGACGGTTCTTGCATTTTGCCACCTCGTTTATTGATGGATGGACAAGATTGCTGAGAATAATACCTTCGCTCCGTAAGAAAGATCGAAACGGATTAGACATATATTTGCCTCCCAAATCAGATCCTAAAATCTTAATTGAGGAGAATTGGCTATTAATGAGAACAAGGAAAACCTAAAAGGTAGAGAAAACCTCACTTTTTTGCACGAAGAAAATAAATACATGTAAAACGACTATAGTCATCAATAAATGTAACAAAGTATTTATAATGAACATGCAATATCACAGGTGTAATACCCCAGACATCACTATGAACAATATCGAAAATATATGACGCATGAAAACCATGAGAACAAAACAGTGAAACCTTTCTCTTAGCAAGTTTACCTGAAGAACAATGAAAAGATAGATGAAACCAACCCAAAATTCTTATTACTAAGCAAACCAGAGTTTTAAAAAGTGTCGTAATACATTAGAATTGGAATCTCTCAATTTCTTATACCAATCGAAAATATCAAAAGTAGCAGAATTACAAATAATAGAAAAAGACGAAACGGGCTTCTGTGAAATAGGAAAGAGACGTCCTCCTTAGGCCCCCTCATGATCGTCCTCCCGAACACCTGATCCTGCACAAGACAGCCAGAACAAGAAAAAGACACAATAAACAAGTTGACCAACAAATATAAGATTAGTTTATAAACTATGAGAGATTGAATTATTAGGTAAATCCGTTGAACCAAACGCTCGTGTGCTGCCTTTGTTGCCATCAATTGGCTCAGCTCGGTACGAACCCGTCGGGTTGGATTTGGATTCTGGTCATGCGAATATCTTTTTGGGAAAATTTATTTAAATTTTTGGAACCAAATTGTAATTAATCATTTTTTATTTTTTTATTTTTGTGACTAGATAAAATAATTTTTTTTAACTGTTTAGATTTCGAACAGTTGGCTCTTTCTGCCTTTTTTTTTTTTTGTTACCTCCTTGTCACCAGAAGGCTTATGATGAGAGGGGCCTCCCATCATAGTCAAAACATCTCCATTTTTTGCCTTTTAAGACAACTCGGCACTTTGTAGCTCCTTCATTAGATTCGTCTATTGTTCATATTGTGTAGGTTATACTCAACCTTGAACTGTGAGAACGTCTCAGAGAGTGCTGAATTGATGAGAGGAGCCTCCCATCATAGTCAAAACATCTCCATTTTTTGCTTTAAGACAGCTTAGCACTTTGTAGCTCATTCGTTCTTCCATCTCGTGTTAATATTATGTTGGTTATACTCAACCTTGAATTGTGAGAACATCTCAGGAAGAGACTCAAGAACTAGATTGATCAAGTCTCAGAATCAATTTTAGCTTATAAAACCTCTTACCACATTAAAGTGAGCAATTATGATTAGCATATGGTCTCATAGAAGTGCTCAATTTCATGCGAAGATTCATAATGGCTTTAATGGAAGCATGCCTAACTCGTCGACTTTGAAGACCAAAACATCTCATGAAAACTCTCAATCATATCAAAAGTGGTTGCCATGTTCTAATGTTTCTATAGCAACACATTTTACAGATCCCAAAATGTAGTAACCAATAATCTCATTAGAATAACGTTACTTTCTATATGAAACTTTATAAGAATATGTGGATTCATCAGTAGGGTCTTAGGACAAAATTCACTCAGCACGAATTTGTGTTTTCAGCATTAAGGACAATGTTAAGATTCATTTTCCAATCAATATAGTTTTCTCCTACAAGTTGGTTTTTGTTAAGTATAACCGATAGTGGATTAAGCAGCTTTTTTTCATACTAGTTTTCTACCCGTACATTGTACGGGTTGTAGAATTTCGAAGGTATTGTTAGTGTTTTGAATAGTATTGAGGTATTGAGTATGTAGGAGTAGTAATAGAGTATAATATAATTATTGATATAGTAAATCTTGTTGTTATTTTAAGGAATATCTGAGTGAAGAACAGGAATCGCCAGACAAAAAATCAAAAGCAACAGCGGCGTAAAAATGTTTCTATAGCAACACATTTTAAAGATCCCAAAATGTAGTAACCAATAATCTCATTAGAATAACGTTACTTTCTATATGAAACTTTATAAGAATATGTGGATTCATCAATAGGGTCTTAGGACAAAATTCACTCAGCACGAATTTGTGTTTTCAGCATTAAGGACAATGTTAAGATTTATTTTCCAATCAATATAGTTTTCTCCTACAAGTTGGTTTTTGTTAAGTATAACCGATAGTGGATTAAGCAGCTTTTTTTCATACTAGTTTTCTACCCGTACAATAAATTTCGAAGGTATTGTTAGTGTTTTGAATAGTATTGAGGTATTGAGTATGTAGGAGTAGTAATAGAGTATAATATAATTATTGATATAGTAAATCTTGTTGTTATTTTAAGGAATATCTAAGAGAAGAACAGGAATTGCCAGACAAAAAATCAAAAGCAACA
>CAIGRP010053207.1:0-16654 GCA_903798385.1 Fraxinus cuspidata
AAATTTGTAAGTTAATAAAATTAAATTTTTAATTAAAAAATTTTAAAAAGGATTTGGTTCGATTTTATGCTGTTTTTGAAAATTGAAACTTATACCAAACCATTTTGAAACAGTTTGGTTCGGTTTGAGGGAAAAAACTGCAGATCTTCGTGGACCCGAACCAACGGTTTCAAACTATCAATTTCGGTTCGGTTTGCGGTTTCGCGATTTTTTTATTATTTTTTTTTTGCAGCCCTTGTCACACACATAAACTAAATAAGTCACAATTGATGTATTTTTAAGTCATACGTTTTATTAAGCAACAATTTCGCATGTCACATGAATATGGTTACTTTATGTAGAGGTCAGAATTTTGTATGTCACATATTTTACAATTGATACTATTTTGTATAATAATGTAAACAATACAATAATTTCATTTGTAAAATCATTGATCACACATTTACTTTATGTGCGTGCTTAAATATCGATGGTCACGTATAACTTTTAATATAAATCTCACATCATTCACAAGGAACAAAATATATACACAATCCCAAATTATTAAACAATACAAATATATTTTTATGAATTCTAAATGCCTCCCTATTGTGTCTCGCAGAATTTTGGTTGTGACATGACATGTAGAATGGTGATTGTGATCGGTAAACATGTGGAGAAAAATTATGAATTCAAGGAGCTACAATTCATTCTTTCCTTATTCTTAGAAATGTTAAAATAAGGGAGACAATTATCTTAAGCAGATTTTTAGGGAAGGAATATGATGAGAGAAAAATTAAATACCTCTAATAACCACCAATTCATGTCATATTTTTATCTTATATAAATCAATTATCATCTATTTTCATATATATATATAAGAACTTGAATTATGACCTAGTTTATGAAAGTTTCTCGACCTTTGGTATCTCTAAAAATATAATCTCAAATTATGATAGTTACGAGTTTTTTATAGCCAATCTCAATAGGTTTAGATTCCAGCAAGGGCTTGATAGAACCCAACTCATGCCCACACAAGTTAGGCATCAAAAGATTTTCGAGCCGAGTAAATGTTGTCTTATATCACTAATGTAGAGAGTAGAATTTAAATAGGAGCTCAAAATTTGAGTTTATCCACACAATCTGTTTTTCTTTTTTTGTAATTACACCAATAATGAAAACAAATCACATTAATTCTTATGAAAGGTTACTACATACTATTATTACAATGCAGCAAAGAATATTAATATCAGTGCTTGTAATTTGTAAAGTACTATAATTTTGATCATGTGAAAATGCAGAAAAGGGGTAAAAAGGAAGAAAAGAAAGTAAAACTGCCATCATGTAAGAGAAAATATGAATTAATGGTATAGTAAAATAAATCTCATATATTTTATGGCGGCGGAGTTGCGGCGGTGGCGGCTTTGAACATTATATCAAAGGCATTTTCAACACAAGACTTGTACTTGAGAGGATCTATCAGCCCATTTTCTGTTCCCACTGCAATCCTCAGCTGTCCCATGTAGCTCACCATTGTTATTGTAAGATTCTGCAAATTCAACAACATTTTTATGTTTAAAAGAGTGAAAATATATGAGATTTTTGTATCCATTCTATAAACGGAGAAAATATGGAGCCGAGACCCTAGCCGCCCTACTATATATTTGACACATCCATTCATCAGTTTTTGTTAGTAAATGATTTCAACTCAAAAAATTAGATCGATACATATTCTTAGTAGTACACTACATAGCTCTAGGATTGAGGGGTCCTAAGTAATATGAGATTAAAAAGTAGATAAAAGTTAGGATTTTTAAGTAATTGTGGTTAAAAATGATGTCATATCAACTTATAGACTTGAAAAATGTTTTCCAAACATGCAGGTCTAATTATTTACACGTTAACGGTATATTTAATGAAGAAATAAACACATTGAAAGTGCACAAATTATTCTCTTACTTGTTAGTTAAGAACTATAGTAATACGTTAGGTTGGGTCACGAGACCAACATAAAAGAAAGATGTACAATTAGTACATTTATCTGTTGTCATGTTCAATAAACATGGAGTTTTTAATATATGTACTATTTTTCAACCTACCGATTAATTAAATGTTTTTTGGTCATTGACGGGGAAATCTTTTCCTTAATTTTCAGAAAATGAAAATCTGTAATTTGAAAAACTAAGGGCCTGTTCTCTTTACCATTTTCAAGCCGTTTTCTGTTTTCGATTTTTCAAAATAGTGAAAACGAGTTCTCTTTCCCATTTTTGAAAACGTGTTTTTGAAAACAAGTTAAAAATTTACAAAGAAAACCAAAAACGACAAATGCGTCGTTTTGAGTGTTTTAAGTTATAATCAAGTCAGAATTTTCAAAACTCGTTTTAGGTGTTTTCAAAACAATTTTTCAAAATGCAAAAAAGAACACGTTTTCAACAATCTTAAAATGGACACCCAAAACACAAAACTCAAAATGAATTCAAAACTCAAAACACAAAACTGAAATATAAAAAGAACAGCCTCTAATAGTTGACAAGTTTGTGACAATGAGAACATTTAAATACCACTAATTTTTTACTTTTTATTTTTTAAACTAGAAAAAATGTGAATTGAAAAATATTTGTACCTGAGGGACACCAACAACCATGAAGTAGAAGCCTTTAACAGGATGATTTGCCAAAGCCATTCTTTCCACTGGTCCAATCACATTTGATACCGTCATGCTTGTGTTCTTAAGCGTGCTATGAATGTATTTAGCAGTCACCTGAAAATAATTCAACCAAAATTTTACCAAATGTATATAACATCATGCGCTCATTTTAAAGCACAGATCAATTGACATACGTACCTCGGGTCCTTTATACTTCCTAACTGCATCCAGTAATTTTCCGGTTAGAATAACTGCTGACGAATTTTTCTTCCTCATTATAATTTCTTGTGCTTTGAGTGAAAAGTTTAGAGGATTTGATAACTCATTTTCAGTCAAATGTGGAAGAGAAACATGAATGAAGGCAAATTGGTTTCCCCATGGTGACTCTGCATCTGTTTTCACCATTTCTTGCACAGATTTGTAGCCACCAATGTTTCTGGTATTGAGCAACACCAATGCAGTGGAATCAGCATTCTTCTGCTCATTATTCACTTCTTCCATGTATAATCTAGTCCCCAAGAAGATTACTCCACATATAACACCATTTATAGTCTGTTGAAAAATGTATGAAAGCCTCAACATTAGAAAAGTATTTTGAATAATAACACTTATTGTGCAAAGAGAAATCATGGGGTTATTTGACAAAGCTTTGAAATTTTTTATCGATAAAATGTATCGATAAAATTAAAATTTGACCAATTGAAAAGTTCATAAATTTTTAGCAAAGTTAATCAAACAAGCACTATACATTAAAAAATGGATTACAATGTGTGTACGTGTGTGTTTATTGTATGGGTAGGTTGGGGGGTCATGAGAAGGTACAAAAGGAAAACCGATACATACGTCTACAAAATAATATATTTAGAAAATAATTGAAAAATATCTGAAATTTTTTGCATAATTCAGAAAATCACATTCTTTTTTACTTTTTTTTATTAATAAGTCATATATATCTTTATATCATAAACTTATCTAAAATAACAAATGTCTTCACATGATAAATTGATCCAGAATTATCAATTCTTATCTTACATTTTCACAAAAAAGTCACATGCTGAACAAATACAGTATATATCCCTAGTATTTTTCTTTTTTAATATTATATCTTGGACCTTTCTATTTCAATTGCATTTCATCCTTGGTCCCCATCGCTGCATCCCCCATTCCCTAAACTAGAAAATAGTTTATATAACGAATAAATGAGCAATTCAGACAAGTATGGAACATTGATGAGTTTATGGTTCTATCTGCACCTTCTAGATTTAAAATAAATTTAAAAATGATGCCATTTAATTGTATCTCCTAACATCATCCATTTGTTAGATGGCAGTTGGCATTAAATATTTTATTTAGTTTTTGGTAGATTTTTAGTTAGAATAATGATAGACTCAATTAAATAAATAATGTGACGTTGTATTTAAGTGAATCTATTATCTAATGCCATGCACTTGCCATCTAAACTAATATTTAATATATGTAATATTGAATAGCATTACTCTTTCAATTATTTTGGTGCGTGCAAAATAAAGCTATTATCCAAAATAAGCATGTTTGGTTATTTTTAACAATGAGTTAAAATAAATGGTCGGACTTCATTTTCAAGAACTCTCAAGAATAAATGTTGAATGTGTATCAATCATAAATCAACGAATGTTCAAGAATAATCAAGTATAGTCTTACCACTTGAAGAATTTCCTTCATTTTCTTAATTTGATCAAGAGCGAAAGTCATGGTGGTGATGGTGATTGGCCGAAACTCGACCCCATCATCACCGGACCTTATCGGGGACTTACCGTCTTCAATAACACTGCTCTTCAATAGGCTCCATCCGAAATCTGATACAGTGTTAAAAATACCAGTCACATTCTTGAAAATGCCCCTATGATCATCATCAGTATTCATATTCTGATTCATCAGTGCAGGAAATGTTAAGGGCAGTTGAGGATTTTCTGCCCTTTGCAAGCAAGAAATAAGGGCTCCCATTAGAGAAAAACCATCTCCCAATGCATGGTGCAGCTTAAAAACAACATTTCCAGCTGAATTTTTTGTAGGATATTTGATTATGTGAATTTCCCATAATGGCCTGCTTTGTGGCAGCTGATCCATTGCTAACTTTGATAAATATTGATTAAAACAATCATCATAGAATTCTACAGATTTCCCTTCTGGAAAATTAGGTTTATACATATGGTCTTTGATCTCCACTTCTACCTTCTTCCATTGTTTCACTCCTCTTTTGTCTGTCACCTGAGAACCAAAAATCAAATTGAAGCACAGTATTTCTTGATTTGAATTCTACTGTATTAAAAAAGAACAACTTTAAATATTATTTATTATATGGTTCATTACGATGTAATACTGCATTTTAAATATGTACATAGAGTATGTTTGGTCACCATATTATGCAAAATTTCTTTAGTCATGGTCTCGTACAAATAATATTTGAATTAAATTAATCCTTCCTTAGTCTTTTAGAATTTAAATAATCCTGAATGAGATAGGTTTGGTCGCGATTAGTCATTTCTCATAATGCATGTTATGAATGTAAGGGGAAAAAGTTAGATACAGAAAAAATATTTAAATTTACTTCTAAGTAAAATAATAATTTTTGAATAAATAATTTTTATTAATTCAAATTAACCCTAAATAAGTTTTAGCCCATGTTTGTTTATCATTAAAGTAGGAAAATGGGTTTTGGAATAGTAAATTTTTGGATAATGTGTAATTAATAAGTGGTAATTTTTTTTTGGATTTATGTGCAAAATATTTTATTCTGAGAACGTATTGTTGAAAAAGAGTTTGATTCTAGAGAGAGAGATATATATATATATATATTTAAAATAATGATAGACAAACATGTAACTTTTCATATAAAGTAAGAGAAAAGTAAGTTGTCGACACAACTTTGGGATGTCCTCAACTTGAATTTTAATGAATTTAAAAAGATTATAAATGAATTTTATGAATTACTTAGTAGAAATGATTCTATTTTTCTTATGTTTAACCAAAAACATTATTATTATTATTATTTATTTTAAATAATTATATATTTTTCTGATTCGGTGTTGCACCAAACAGAGATTGCATTAATCAATCTTAACTATCTGCTCAAATCTTATTCACCTTAATCCTATATGATGAAACATAACCTTGAATTTATATCGAATTGAAGAGACAAGATAGAATGCCTATTGAACATTTCACTTACTTTTCTTCCTTAATTTTGTTCAATTATATATAATTGTCAACGGTAGCAAACATAAAACATAATCACACAGTGCATTAAATTTGTGGTGTTGGATCACCTGCCTGAGTTCTATACTCTATCTATTAGTACGAATAGTAATGAGGCGGGACGTGGTTGGAGCAACCTTCCCTGTCTCGGCAGTTAATTTCCTGTCTTGTATCCGTTTAATTTTTTTGAAAGTTTTTGATAATTCATTTTATTGGCCCTATTTATTAAAGTGAGACTATAATATTTTTTTATTTACTTTTAAGAGTTAAATTATTTAAATAAAATTGATAACTAAGGTTTTTATTATTTGTCATATTCCTTAAATAATTTTAGTTGCCATCTTCTATTAAAACTAATTAAATTTCGTAAAATTTTTCATTTAAAGAGTTGAATTCTTAATAAAAAAAATAAAAATTAAACGGGACGAAGTCCTTGTTACCCGTACCCGTACTCGATTACGCGGGTAATTCCCGCCCCGTTAGGGACGAGGCTGGGTGGATATCGAGTTTGAAAGGTTTTTTTGTCATTCCTATATATTAGTTGGATGAATTAAATATTCGCTTAAATTTAAAAAATAAAAACTAAAAAGAAAGCAACAAGAGAACATGGTCAATACTTCATAATAAAAAATAATAATCCATTGTTAATGTTCTTATTCAAATTGTACACGCACAAAAATATATCTTAATTGTTCAAAAATTAACTGAAAAGCGATTCTTTAATAAAAAACAATTCTCGTTAGACCTAAAAATACCCAATCGCGATTCTTTAAGAAAAAAAAGATTTCTGGCCAGACCTAAAAATTCACAAACATTGACTCGAGAGAGAGAGAGAGAGAGATGAAGTACCATAATAGAAGAGAACCTTGGGTTGATAGGGAGAAAAACATCTTTAAGCAATGCCTCAACTTGCGAATCGTCGATCTCAATAGGAACTTCTGACTCCATCACTCCAATAACAGCCACTGATATTACAGAGCTGGTGAAGTATTGGCCAGTAGGGCTAACTGGCTGTGACTCTTCTTGATTCATGAAATTGAACTCCATTGCTGTTTACTTTTGTTTTTCCTCAAAGTGCAGCAAATGCAGACGGTACTGGCCTAAATGCTAACTGCTTTATACCTTCTATTATTGTTGGGGAGTGGAGTGGGTGCAAATATTTATTAACACCGATGCAAATGTCATAATTCAACTTGGCTTGGAAAAAAAAAAACAATTAAATAGAGAAAATATTGGTAATATAAAGAAAAATCAAGGAATTCAGAAATTGTTATAATTGAAAACGTGTGAGAAAATTCCTAACTAAAGATTCATGCCTATAATGATGGTTTAGACAGTTCATGACCAATTGCAAAGCAGAAAGTGAGAGGGAGCTAAGAGTTTTCAAAGGTGGGACCAATTACTATCTAATTAATATAAATTATGCCCCTTTTATTCCAAAAATATAGACTTGTTTTATTTTCACGCAAATTTAAAATTTTAGTAAATGTTGAAAATATAAATGTTACGTTCATTTTTTTTATTGTACTCTTGTACATTGAATAATGGTAATTCATATTTATTGATAACAAGTCACGTTAGATAAGGATATATTTCAAAATTAAGACATTAATTATAATCTCAACAATAAAGTGACCTATAATTTGGAACAAATAAAAAAGGAAAGTGAGCCTATCTTACTGGGACGGAGACAGTAATATATAGTCACTTTAATTCATGAATGAATGACATATATTATGGAGTTCGACATCTATGATCTCATTTGACTATCTACATTTTGTAAATTGTTAGACGTCAAAACATGCAATACAATACGAATGATATCACATTTGAAATGACATCTTCCTATGGTTAACAATAGTTTATATAATGACCAATGAGGCAGGGGTGGAGGGAAGCCACTAAAAAAAAAAAAAAGGAAGGAAAAAATTAATAATAGTAATGTTCCCCTAGCTCCGCCATGGTAATATAGAGGAAGTTTAAAAGCAGTGAGACAATTGATATGATTGATTTAAGATAAAGGTAAATCAATTTGATTGATCTCCAATCATTAGGGATGGCAACGGGGTGAGGCGGGGGAGGTATCGTCAAGCAATTCCCCGCCCCGTTCCCCGTTTAAGGCGGGGCGGGGACGGGGCGGGGCGGGGGCCATTCCCCGTTTAAATTTTTTTTTTTTGATAATTTATTTTTTTTGCCCTCATTAATTAAACTTAGAGAAATAATTTTAGTTGTCATTTTTTATTAGAGCTAATTAAATTACTTGAAATTTTTAATTTAAAATATTGAATTCTAAAAAAAATTAAATAAAAATTTTTTATTAGAATTAATGAAAATTTCAATTTAAAGTATTGAATTATAAAAAAAAATAATAAAACGGGGCGGGGCGCCCGTTACCCATCCCCGCCCCGAACCCGCCCCGTCCCCGCCCCAAATACCCAATTAAGCGGGTTTCCCCACCCCGTTCGGGGCTGGGCCTCGCGGGTATTGTGTTTGTCGGATTTTTTTGTCATGCCTAACAATAATGCAAGTATTATATGCATTTCTGCACGCCAAAAAATTGAACTTTTCATGTATTTGATTAATCAATGTTGACAGCCTTCCAATAAATTCAGAAAATTTAATAAAATTGTAACATTAACACTCAGTTGAACTAATAGTTTTAAAAAAAAATACTCAGGTAGAATCAAGAAGAATCTCGGTAAGTAGGAAGATATATAGATGTAAAGGGATACATGAATTTTGTTGGTCACAAAAAGCATTTTTGAAAGAAACTATTACAATCTCTTAACATGACCGAATAGTCAATCTTCTATCAATATCGCATTTGCTCATTGTGTCGTTCTTAATTCTTAATATAGATTTACAACATCAGTACACGACCAAAGTTCCATTTACTAATGCATTGCTTGATTTACATACGTTGTGTACATGACTTGACATTTTACAAGTTTTTTGCATGATAAATTATATATATCTTAAATAGTTAAAACACTATAGATATTGGTATGGTCTTATGTTGGATGATAACTTAGTTGTACAATAAACATGATCCGAAAGATAATGATAGAATTGGCTTGATTGATAATTCTTCCGTCACATTCATATATGCTTGTTTTATTTTTCACACGGATTAAAAAATCTTATTTATTATTATTGGAAAAACAATTTTTGCAAAAAACTTTTATAGTTTACCTTAATTTGATTATCAATAACTGGTATTAAATTATTATTGGAAGTAGTAAAGAAATAAGTGTATATTAGTAAATGAACAAAACAAAACATTCTTCATAAAGAAACAAGACTATATAATTGGGACAAGAAAATAAGGAAATTAAGTTTATATAAATTGAGACGGAGTGAGTATAATATTTAAAAAAAAGTAATTTGATTGATTTATAATAATGCAAAGTCTACTATGTGCATTTATGCACGAATTTTTCATGTATTCAACTCATCTAGGTTGATAGCCTTCTAATAGCTTCGGAGACTTATGAAAGTTGAAACATTAAACACTAGAAATAGATGGAGAGACGAGTTTTGTTGGTCACATAAATAGTTTTTGAAGAAAGTATTACAATCTCTTAACATGACTACGTCGACAATGTCCTATTACTACTACATTTGCTCATCGTTTCAATTTTAGTGCATAATTTAGATTTACAACATTAAAATACGAGGAAAGTTCCATCTACTAGTTCATTGCTCGATTAATGCACGGTACTTGACTTGATATTTACAATTTTTTACACTATAGATGTTTATATAGTTTTTATTTATTTATTCATTCATCATAAAGAATTAGATGATGCCAACTAAAAAAAGTCTATTAGTCCATTTAATAATGATGGAAAAAATAAATGATTTTTTTTCTATTATATCCATCATTATACTTTATTAACATTTATTTTCTATATTTCAAGTTGCAGTTTTAAGGAAAATGAAAGTCATAAATTCTGTAAAACAATCTTTACCATCTTATAAAGAAATTTCTTTTAAATTATTTTTTTCAATGACTTACGAAAGGCCATGAAAAGAGTGATTTTAAATTATTTGTTTTCAAATTAATATAATAATTAGTTCGTTCCATGAACAAACAATATAAGGCAATAGAAATAACTAGCAAAACTAGTAAATTAGAAGTTTCGACAATATATAAGGCAATTTGGGAGAATAGTTTTTTTTTTTTTTAAACACTTATTTAACGTGAAAATATTAAACTACAATATATAAAATCCAATCAAATAAATAAATAAAAAATGACTTTTATTTAAATTAAGAACAAACCACTTGATTTATAGTGAGATGTCGAATTTTAAAAGAAAAACAGTTAAAACGAGATATTTACCAAACGAGCATATTATACTACAGAAGAAGAAGCATGTGATCCAAAGAAGAAAATGACATTTGAATTAGTGTCAAAGCCAATAAATGTTCTCAACCATCTAATTATGGTTGACCGACTTTAATTAAATAGTATTTCCAAAAAAAAAAATTTAATGCAGGTCCATGCTTCATGTTTTGTCACAGGGATCCAGCCAATCAACAATTTCTTTAAAACGCCACTCCGGATTTTATTTTATTTCTTTCATCAAATATATTTTAAGAATTAAATTGAATTTTTATTTTTGTCTGGACCAAATATATTAAATTCTACATTTTGACGAATTCAAGCTTTCCTTGCATACATCAAAAATCAATTTTCACTCCATTAATTAAAATCGATGAATATTAGTCACACAAATTGAAATTTTTTTCTCCAAATACATCAAAGATCATTTTCGGTATCTATCAGCAAATTGTACATATAGCTTAATTAATGCAAAAAGAAAAATGGTCACATATTAGATGTGACCCCAACTCTGCTTCCTGATGCCTCAGTACCTTCTTATTTTTGGATAAAAGCTTTGTCAACTGCAGTACACTTCTCAATTAATAGTCTTGACAATGAAATTCCACACCATCATTTTCATAAGAAGCACACTAACCATTCTCAATTACGAGTTTTTGGTCATCATCAGATAGAAATAAGTTGACTACAAGATCTGAACACTGTGCATTTTTTGGGTATGCTTATAATCACAAAGGATTTCTTTGTTATTGTTATACAAAAATCACACTTCGGAGAACGTGAAACAACAAATCCTCCACTCAAAAGTTATAAATCAAAATGTTTAACCAAAGCATCAAGATTTCATAGATTGGGCTCAAAATATATTGTACCCTTATGTATTAAAGTGAAACTACAAACCCAAATCCTCAAAATGGACTCGTTAAATATACTTTTACGGATCAAAAGATCTCAACCCCTAATCCAAACTCCTCGTCTCACACAGAATCACAAAGACTCAAAGGTTTACATAGGAGAATTCAAAAATCGCCCAATCAAAAGTTAAAAACGAACGAAAAATCAAAGAGAAAACTTAGGAATCCCTAGAAAATCATACGTCTGGAATGAATTAGGGCAACAGTGTAAGCGTCCCCTCAGCCACCACCGTTGATCTTGAATTGTGATCAACGATCCAGAGAAACTAGTAAAGGCAACTAAAGTTGCACTTCATAAATGCAATTTCTGCCATTTTTATTGGATTCAAATTTTGGGTTTCATCATATAATTTTAGGGAAAAAATCACAAATACCCATTAAATATAAAAGAATTCGTAATATACTATTATATTATTTATATTTAAAATACTATATAATTTTGAGAAATACTTAGTGTTATGTAGTTGAAATTAAATTCGCTTAGATTACGCTTTTCCTTAATGGTAGATGCAATAGATAAGCAAGATTCAAATTCAATTTTTTTTGGTTTTGAACAAGAATCTTGATTCTGCTTCACGGTCAATGTTCATATGCGATACATACATATATAGCAAAATCAAGGACTATCAAGTTCTGCTTTGAGTGAATTATTTTTACAAAGTTTGAATTTTATTGTTCACTAATCAGGCATTACATTGTTTAATTTTCTGTGTAATGAATAAATCTGCAGTAATTCTAAAAGTATATCAACCATTTTTTAATTCATCTTTACTATGAATTAAGTTTCGTGGATTTAGATTGATGCGCCTGCGTTGAACAATTAATCGTTTTATATATATGGGTTTTCGAAAATATTCACCAATTCGCATAGACAAATTCAAATTAGTTGGTTATAGTGTCATCACTTGAGAATTCCTTGAATTATTGTTTTCTTTAAAATTTTATTTCTCAATAAATATGTGATTTCTCTACGTAACCATGATATTACTGTTTGCGTGGACTGATTTATTCATTCTTCCTACTCATAGAGCTATCGAATTAGAAATTTCGATTCAATCGTCACTATGTTTTGTATCATCATTGTGACAATATCTGTTATTATGTGGTTGAAACCATGGATTCCGTGAACATTTTCATAAGATGCAATAAGGATACCCCTTTAGAATTCTCGCAAGAGATTGTGTAGAAGGACAATGTTGCATTTCAAATGTTCAATTTTGCAGTACCTATTCAATTCCTGAACTGAAATGTAAGTTTGGGTGCCTATTAGGTTTTTGGGTAGAAAAATATTAATATCAAAGTTGGACTGTGGTATTTGTTGGGTTACATGCTAAACTCGAAGGGATGATACGTAAAGTAGCTCCTATGTGGGTTATGAAATTTTACAATGTATAGACCTTGAATGGCCAATTCCATCATTGCTGCAATTACATTTTCTGAATCTGATTTAATTGAGGTGATTGACAAGGCTTATGATTTTGCAAATCGAAGGCCCCTCCAAAATTGCAACACATTCAACAAAGAAAGGTGAAAGATTCCTCGTGATTGATTTTGCGAAATAAGCTATACTACATCCTCTATCGTTGTTGGACGCTCTTTTGACACCAACAAAACCATTTCCATAATTTAGTGAAAATCATCTACGAAAATATAAAAGTGCTATTTTCTCTAATTCAAGAAGTTTCAATATTTTTATTTTATATTAAAGTCAAGCTAGTTAGGAAACGAGGTAGTTTCTATGATTTGTTAAAAGCGTGGTTTATAGTTTCATGCTCTTTGAATTTGGTCTCAATAAAATGATTCATGTCACAACCTTCTCAATTTATTAATCGGTTGAGTTGTACATAAACACCACCATTAATGTTTCAAATTTCTTTAGATTAGTCTATACAAACTCGCCATAAGAATTGCAGTGAATTCTATAAAAAGCCTTGAACATTGATGGCCAAATGATATTTGTACTCTATGTCGAATCCTCCGAGCTCTACTACTCATTCAATAATTAGTAAGAGGTTTCACATTACTTAAATCTATTTAATCAATCAATCAATTAATTATTTATACAGAGAGGTAAAAGCCAAGATCATTCCTCTCTTTAAACCTTGTACAACAAGTGGTCTAACATTCTCGTTATCAACACAAGTAGTAACTTTTCAGAATCGTCAATCCACAAACATCCCTCCTCCTAGAACTTTTTAAGAATAGATGGCGCTTGTTAGAAGTTCTTGTGTAACACAACCAATCAAGTCTTGCATTTTCTTTAAACGTGCCTAGTTTTGCTTCCGTATATGCCTTATGTTTTCTAGGAATCAAATGTCTCTTGTCGATCAAACACAAAATATCTAGTTTGGGAGCTTTTTTTACAACTATTTTCATGTGTGTCTCTACATTCCTTTCTATTAGTCCATCTATTATTCAATTTACCAATCTCTAATAAATGGCCTAGTATTTTCAGGTCTAGAATGCATCACCTTAATCGCATGTCCCGTAGTCTATGATAAAGACCTACTCTCCTATTATGCTTATCTAGTGGTAATATATAGTTGTCCTTTGGGCACACTTGTGAGATTATTTCCATTTTAAATAATTTTTTAAAAAGCAACTATTTCAAAAAGCAAAATTATTTGCAAAATAAAAGTCACATAAAAGTAACACTAAAGCTACGAATATATTTAGCTAATTTTAAAACGAGTTAAATTTACATTTTAGTTAGAAATTTATGTAACAATTTCTTATCATTTCTACCTGGAAATATATTAAAAGATCATGTAACCATAACATCACAATAAATGGTTCATTTCATATTTTCTATCCTAAATTTAGCTTTAATCAATATTAAAATGTTAGGACAATGCTATCAGCTAAATACTTCATTGAGAGTCTTCAATAAGAAAGTATTTTTAATTTTATTTAAGCAAAAAAATAGTATTATAACACCACCACAAATCAAACTTATTTAGTATGCAAAATTGAATGGAACTAACATGAGACAATTTTACCAAAATCGATAAAGGTGGGCCGCGGCGCTGCCAAGGGAGAAATACTCGGGTAGGCACCGTTCGACATGGTGCAATCGTCCAATGAGGAACCACCACCTTATGAATGGTCCAGTCTCATCCAATGCGATGAGATCACACTCGAAACTTGAGTTTGAAACCACGTAGGATGGAGCGATTCTCCAGTATCTCTCCTGACAGTGCAGCAAGTTCCATATTTTATCTTGAAAAACTAGCAGCTTTATCAATAAAACACGTTTAGTCGAATACCATTTGCCGAAATGGTTAGAGTTTAAATTCGTCCTTTCAAAATTCGGCACCATAATATTTCATCTTAAAAATGAACGCCTCCATTTACACTAGATGCTGCTGTCACGGGCGTTTACCAAATTTAGCGCACCTAAACCCAATTTAACAAGAAATGTCTTTTTAATTGGATAGTGACGCCCAATTTCATGCCCCACGGTGACACTATCCCTCCTCAACAACAAAACAGCCTTTGAGTTCTTGACTTTCGTTTTACTCTCGGAGACAAATACCACCACCGTTTCTAAGCTCAGAAACACAAAAATTCTTTACAGAAATTCACACACAGTACATGAATATATAAATATATACATACAAGCATGCATTTATGTGTTCGTGTATTAGATTGTATGAATTTTGCTTATAACCGTCTTTGAATAAAGAAATGGGTAGAAATTGTGATTTTCTGGTACAGAATTGACCGGTGAAGGTCGTTTAGTTGAAACCAGAAAAAAGAAATTGATTTTCAATATTTTTTGGGTTGTTAAGCTCTCATTTTCTCTGTATATTTGATCGGTGTATTTCATCTTCTGTTGTGGGGTTAGTTAAAAATTGTTAGGCTCAATTGTAAGCAAAAACCCACCTATCATTTATCTTGAAAGCGCAAATTTTCATTATTTTAGAGTTAACCAAATCACTTGAAAGAAAGAGAAGAATTTGTCTTGATCTTGAGTCTGAGTCCGATGAAAAGTTGGAATTTTTTGAGGGTTTTGTTTCGAATGGTGTTCGGGTCATGGTTCATATCGGCTGTAGTGTTGCAAATAAATGGGTTGAGGCCACTAAGGTAGAGGCCTAAGTCATGGGGCGATGAGGTTGGTGTTGGTTTTTGGTACTCATTTTGTGATTAGTCGTGGTTGAGTTTCTTTTGAATTTTGTACTGCTACCTTATGTTGGAACTGTAGTAAATGTGAATTGCATTTTTTAGTTGCATTTTCGAAGGAAACGTTTGTGACTTAGTAAAGTTCAATTTTATTTTCTCTGGTGTTGAAAGTAAAAAGCTGAAGAGAAGAATTTTTCTTCATCTTGAGTCTGATGAAAAGTTGGAATTTTTTAAGCGTGTTGTTTCGAATGGTGTTCGGATCATGGTTGAAATCCGCTGTAGTGTTGCCAGTAAATGGGTTGAGGCCATTAAGGCAGAGGCCTAAGTCATGGGACGATGAGATCAGTGTTGGTTTTTGGTACTGATTTTGTGATTAGTTGTAGTTGAGTTTCTTTGGAATTTTGTACTGCTACCTTATGTTAAAATTGTGATGAATATGAATTGAATTTTTTGGTTGCCTTTTTGAAGGAAGCATTTGTGACTTGGTAAAAATATGTACTTGCTTCATTTTTCGTTAAGTTCAATTTTATTTTCTCTGGTCTTGAAAGTAAAATGCTGAAGAATTAATGGTTTGAGTTGTGAGGTATTATCAATATTATTGCATCTAAAGGATAGTTTTTTTTCATTTTTGTGTTCTCAAAACATTTTGGCATTATATGATTGGTTTTATTGACGGCATTAACTCTAATTGATTAACCATACTATAGAGCTTCGAACTAAAGACAAAGTATTTTATGAAATCTTAAGAAAAAGGATTCATGTCAACTTTCTGACTTTTGAGCTATTTGAAGATCCCACAGATGCTGCACAAATAGATACTGGTGGAATTGCTTAATATAAATAGCAAGTAGAAATAAAAGAGACATTTAAGTGAACTCATGTTTTAAGAGGTGGTTTAGGTATAGAATGTTGTGTATATGTTTATTGATTTGTGCAGTTGTTGTGCTGAATATGATATTTTGTCTTCAATCTAAAATTTATTTTTCAATTTTCCCAATTTTTTGAAGAGGTCGAACCTAAATACCTAAAGTCTGTTGAGTCTTTTCTTGTTCATTTTCTTCCTATTCTTTGTATGTTTATTAATTCTCTGCCTGTGATTTTCAGGCTTCAATGTTTACAAATAATAAAAGGCGTAGAGAAGTACAGATGGAGAGTGGTGCATTGGATATCAATCTACAAACGAGAAAATCTCAACGACTTGTTCAATTCGAAGGTAGTGTAGGACGAGAAAACTTCTTAGTATTTACGTTATTATAGATTTTTTTTCATTTTTGTTTTGAGCCGCATTGATTTTTTCCTTTATGTATACTTTTCTATTCAGATATAATAAATGCATAAATTATCGTGTTTGAATACAAAATTTTTGGCACATTTAAAGTATTACTATGGTATATATTATTTATGCTCTCC